>JAHBCN010002248.1:25000-95250 GCA_019359885.1 Listronotus oregonensis
GGGGGGTTTTTTTTCCCCTTTTTTTTTTTTTTTTTAAGGGTTTTTTTAAAAATTTTTTTGGGGTTTTTTTTTAATTTTCCCTTTTTTTTTGGGGAAATTTCCCCCCAAAAAAAAAAAATTTTTTAAACAACCGGTTTGGGGCCCCCCAAAAAACCCCCCCCCTTTTTTAATTTTTTAAAATTTAAAAAATTTCCCTTTTTTTGGGGGGGCCCCCCTTTAAAAATTTTTTTTAAAAAGTTTTTTCCGGGGGGGAAAAAAAAACATTTTCCCCCCTTTTTTTTTAAATGGCCAAAAAAGGGAAAAAAAAAATTTTTTTTTTTTTTTAAAAAAAAGGGTTTTTTTTTTTCCCCAAAATTTTTTTTTTTAAAAAAAAATTAAAAAATTTTTTTTTAAAAAAAAAATTTTCCCAAAAAAAAAAATTTTTAAAAAAAAAAAGGGGGCCCCCAAGGTTTTTTTGGGGGTTTTTTTTTCCGGGCCCGAAACCCCAAAAAATTTTTTAAAAATTTTTTTTTTTTGGGCGGTTAAAAAAAGGGGGGTCCCGGGGTTTTCCCCCTTTTTTTTTAAAATTTAAAAATTTAAAAAAAATTTTTTTTTTTTTTTCCCCCCTTTTTTTTTTTTAAAAAAAAAAAGAAAAAATTTTTTAAAAAAAAAAAATTTTTAAATTTTTTTTGGTTTTTTTAAAAAAAAAAACCAAAAATTTTTAAAAAAATTTTTTAAAATTTAAAAAATTTTTTAAAAAATTTTTTTTTTGAAATTTTAAAAAAAATTTTTTGAATTTTTTCCAAAAATTTTAAAAAAAAAAAAAAGGGAAAATTTTTCGGTTTAAAAAAAGGGAAAAAGGAAAAAAAAAAAAAAGTTTAAAAAAAAAAAAAAAATTTTTTAAAAAAATTAGAAAAAAAAATTTAAAATTTTTTTTTTAAAAAAATTTTTTTTTTAAAAAATTTTTAAAATTTTTTTTTTTTTTTTTAAAATTTTTTAAAATTTTTCCAATTTTTTTAAAAAAAAAATTTTTAAAAAACCTTTAAAAAATTTTCCCAAAAAATTTTTTTTTTTTTTTTTTAAAAAAAAAATTTTTTTTTTGATTTAAAAAAAAGAACCCTTTTTTAAAAAAAATTTAAAAAATTTTAAAAAAAAAATTTTTTTTTTTTTAAACCCCCCAAAAAAAATTTTTTAAAAAAATTTAAAAAATTTTTTTTTTTTGGAAAAAAATTTCAAAAATGAAAATTTTTTTTCTAAAACCCAAAAAAAAAAAAAAAAAAAAAATTTTTTTCCCAAAAACCCCAAAAAAAAAAGGATTTTGGAATTTTTTTAAAAAAAATTTTTTAAAAAAAAAATTTTTTTTTTAAGTTCCCCCCCTTTTTTTTTAAAAAAAAAAAAAAAAATTTTTTTTTTAAAAATTTTTTAAAAAAAAAATTTTTTAAAATTTTTTGGGGTTTTTTTTTTTAAAATTTAAAAATTTTAAAAAAAAACCCGGGGAAAAAAATTCCCTTTTTTCCCCCCAAAAATTTTTTTTTAAAAAAAAGCCATAGGAAAAAAAAATTTTTTTTGGGGGAAAAATTTTTTTGGAAAAAATTAAAAAAATTTTTTTTAAAAAAAAAAATTTTTTTTAAAAAAGGGGGTTTTTTTTGGGTTTTTTGGGGGGGTTTTTTTTTAAAAAAAATTTTTTTTTAAAAAAACCCAAAAGGGGTTTTTTTTTTAAAAACCCCCCCTTTTTTTTTTAAAAAAAAATTTTTTAAAAAAAAAAAAAAAAATTTTAAAAAATTAAATTTAAAAAAAAAAAATTCGGGTTTTTTTATTTTCCTTTTTTTTAAAAAAATTTTTTTTTTTTTAAAAAAAAAGGGGTTTTTTTTTTTTTAAAAAAAAATTTTTAAATTTTTTCCCCCCCCCTTTTTTTTTAAAAATTTAAAAATTTTTAAAAAAAAAATTTTTTTTTTTTTATTTTTAAAAAATTTTTTTTAAAATTTTTCAAATTTTTTTTTAAAATTTTTTTAAAAAAAAAATTTTTTGTAAAAAGGAATTTTAAAAAAATTTTTTTTTTTAAAACCAAAAACCGGTTTTTTTTTTAATTTTTTTAAAAAAAATTTAAAAAAAAAAAAGGAAAATTTTTTAAAAAAAAAATTTTAAAATTTTTTTTTTAAAAAAAAAATTTTTTTTTTTAAAAAAAAAAAAAATTTTTAAAAATTTTTTAAAAAAAAAAAAATTTTTTTAAAATTTTGGGGGGGAAAAAGGGGGAAAAAAATTTTAAAAATTTTTTTTTTTTAAAAAAAAAAAAAAAAAAAATTTTTTTTTTTTTTTTTAAAAAAAATTTTCCAATTTTTTTTTAAAAAAAAAAAAATATAAAACCCCCCCAAAAAAAAAATTGGGAAATTCCTTTTTAAAATTTTTTTTTTTTCCAAAAAAATTTAAAATTAAAATTTTTAAAACCCCAAAAAAAAAAAAAAATAACCCTTTTTTTTTTTTTTTTTTTAAAGGGGTCCTTTTTTTTTAAAATTTTTTTTTTTTTTTAAAAAAGGGGGAAACCCCAAAAAAAGGGGTGAAAAAAAACCCCCCTTTTTTTTCCCCTTTCCTTTTAAAAAAAAAAAAATTTAAAAAAACCCCAAAGGCCCCAAAATTTAAAAAAAAAAAAAAAAAAAAAAAAAAATTTTTTTAAAAAACCTCACACATGCTGCATTTTTAATAAGATTCTGACACGGAAAGTACATACAACTGTTTCTGTTAGTAGTTTTATGCTAATTAAAGCTAATATTTGGTTGCGAAATTTTTTCATTCAACATTGCGTGTAATTTTAGATTTTTCAAGTTTAAAAATAACTTTATAAATGGCAAAAAACCGGTCAATTTTATTAAATAAATCAATAGTCTTTTGAATAAATCCTAAAAACCAGACTTTTATTACCTAGATTTATATTTAATTAATTAATATTAAAACTTTAAATAAATACCATAAAAAATAGTTATTAACAATTTTTTGGTGGATTCCGGTTTGTCTGAAATAAGTGTGAATAAACTAATCGAAACCAAATTCTTCCAGTTTTTATTAAAAAACTGAGTTAAACCAGAAATATTGATGTTTTGCCTTTGATGAAAAAATATACTTGCGCATATGAGGACTTATTGATATTTGGTCACCACATGGAGTGGTTATAGACAAAGTTCACAAAATTAAAATATAAAATCCACCAAAAAGACTTACGTAAAATAAGGGCCAAATTCCTATTCCTATCTCTTCCTCTTAAAATACTGACGATGAGATCTAAAATTAATCCAAGTTTTTTTCCACAATTTTATTCTAACTAAACTACATACCTTATATAACCCTCTTGTCTCTACGATAAATAATTGGTATGGTACGTTTCAAAATAATTCGTTGATTTCTTTTTTCCCTTTTTGGAAAAAGGTAACCCAAAGGTCACCTAATTACCTACTAATATCAATAGTTTAGGTTAGCTATGTTGGATGCTTAATAAAACACACGAAAATGCCTTGACAAACTCCAAACGACTGATGAATTAAGACGAAAAGACTCTGCTTTATATTCAACCCCTGCAATTTGCCTTTAACCTACTATAAACCAAAAAGTAGGTACAATAATAAATAAAGAAAATTTTAAATCGGCTACATGCGGGTACCCAAAAGTATATTGAATTTTACGACTAACAGTAGCAGGTAAAACGAGAAATCAACGAATTATTGTGGAATGGACTGTACCTACTTGTTATGTGTGATTAACTCTTAATTTAAACCCATTTAAATAACAAATTTTCTACTTCCTCAGAAAGTGCCTCATAATTTTGTTAAGTCAGGAAGTCAGCCAGTCAGTAGTAAATAAGCGATTTTTAAAGTGGAATATCTCGGAAAACCACATGACAAATAAAATTACCTCATATTGATACTGCACACTTTATATTTATTTTCAAAAATGTGTGTGAAATAAACAAAATTTACAAAAAAAACTTCAAGAACCTTAGCATAGTATTTAAATTTTGCACACCTTGTATAATATTTTACTACTTATTACTATTTTTTCTACGAGGTGCGGAAAAGTCCACTTTTCCACATACGGCATTTTGAGTGGGAAATTTGGAACTTTCCGCACGGCGTGCGGAAAAGTAAAACTACTCTAAAATCTTACAGGTAAGCAAGATTTATATGTATTTTGGTAATTGTAGGCTATTTCATGCAATATACGAAGCCATTGCAAGTTTTAGTTTATTCTCTTTTTGTTTGTTACTTCGTAATTTTCAATATTTCAACTAAAACACAAAAAAACATTTTTGTAATTACCCTGTATAATAATAATAAATGATTATGACAAGTCAAGCAACAATATTAATCTTGGTGATTTTAAACATGTCAGATTTTTTTTTCTTTCCATATGAACAACAATTGCACAAATGAATTTCAATACAAACAAGATTTTTAATGAAAAGGCGTCATAGTATTTTTTTAATTAAAAAAAATCAACAAAAATAATTATTTAAAAGAGTAGTTCCGATGAGGAGCTACCAGATTCTATCCTGATGCAGCAAATACCGAAGTTTGAATTTATTACCAGCAAAATCTCGTGAAAAATATGAGAATTAATAATAAAGGTCATTTCGAAAACTGGTGCTCCAGCAAGGGGACAAAAAGTATTAAAGAAGAAGTGTTCTTGGCCTATTTTGCGGATTTGCAAAAACATAAAACCTAATATTTATGGAAAGTACTCTATGTAAAATGTGCCCCAAAGTGAAAAGGAACCTTGATTTAAGGTCATATTTCAAGCTAACATCACTACTTAAACACCAAAACGTGGATACGGGCCAAAAAAATCAAAAACTTTCAGCAAAGAAGAAGTTTCAAGATTCGAAAGAAGCACCTGATAATATTTACCTTCTAATAAAAGTTGCTCAATTTTTGGATTAGCCGGTGCTTGTAGAAGATGAACTTACAAAAATAATAATTGATGACATACAGGATAATAAAATTGATAGTGGTGAAAATTTGACAGTAAAAATAACACTTCCAGAATCTTTGTAGTTCCGATGAAACAAATTACGGACTTTATCTGCAATTTACCGTAAATATGCAAATTTGGAAAACCACATACCCCACACAGACTTTTTTTTGTCCAGTATAAACAAGGAGCATGCGTACGCAATGTTAGGAATAAATTCAATAGGTAAAATGCCTTTTTTGCATACCTAAAATTAAAAAAAAAAAACCAGAAGAGTACACTGGACATAGTTTTCTCGATCCCCTGCGAAACATATTGTTGCCGGAATTTCTTTGGAGAAGGAATTACAATGTCAAGCGACTTGGGGGCTGGAAATCAACGGCTGTAGTTAGAGCTACATTGATGAATCCCCAAATCAGAAAAGATTGTCGAATAAAATATTGACCATGAACAACTCCCCTCCTGAGCTAAGTCAACCTTCATCGCCGTACAATAAGCGCTTCCATAAGCCCCCAAATGAAATTACAGGTTCTGCAATTAATTTACAATATGCTAATAACTGTTCTTTTGTTGTAAATGTTATCAACAAATAATTCCCATTTATAAATATGTTGTAGTAGTTCTTTTGATTAAACATAATTTAAAAAAAAATCATTACTTTAATATTGGTATTATCTGACGCTCGTAGGAAAAATTTTGTTCCTAACGTTTGTGCAAAGTGACTTTTCCGCACTTGACTGCAACGGCAGTCGCGTGCGGAAATGTATCACTTTGCGCACTTGTTAGGAAAATAACTATTTTTAGTTTTTTAAACGATCCATAGACAACGACGTTTTTATCCGCTCTTTTAAAAGTATTAATGAATGGTTGCCTTCTTTTATAAATCTAGCATACATATACATATATACATCTATAAAGCATTTTCACTTTTTCCCGCTCTTTATACAGGGTGTTACAAATTCGATGTATGCATGGGGATCCTAAACCTAAGAGATACAAGGTCGGTTAAATTGAGGCAAGTTGCGCATTTAGGTCCTAACAACATGCCTATTAAAAAGTTGCAAAATTCCGAGTACTTTGAAAATGGCCCCGATTTCGATTTTATTTTTTTCTGAGTTATTTAAAGGGATATGAAAAAAAAAGACACTTTCTATGGCCACTTTATCTTTCAGGAGTTTCCGTACTATTTTAATTTGTTAAACCATCATCAATTTATTTTTAATGCGGACCTGGGTTTTTTGTTAATTTTTTGAGCCCCTTATTATCCAATTACAAAAATGTATAACACTTAATATTTATTAACATAAATGAAACGCCCCTAGAAGAAATGATGTGCGTTCCTTGTCTTACTCATTGCCCCTTATGGAAAATATGTTTATTTAATGGAAAAATATTAAGTGTTATACATTATTGTAATTGGGATTATCACTGCTTTAAAAAATGCAAAAACCCAATTGAGTGCCGTTTTTTAAAAAAAAAGTTGATGATGGTTTAACGAAAACGAAAGTCGTCCCGGAAAATTTTCAACGCTGTTTTGTGGAGTTTAAAAAAGTGGCCATGTGAAAGTGTCTTTTGTTATATCTCTTTAAATAATTTTAGAAAAAAATAAAACAAAATCGGCAAATTTCGGTTTTTTTCGGATATCTTCGGAAGTACTGGGAAATTTTACAACTTTCTAATAGGCATGTTGTTAGGCACCTAAATGCGCAACTTTGCCCCAATTTAACGACCTTGTATCTCTTACGGTTAACGAGATCCCCATGCATTCACTCGAATTTGTAACACCCTGTATATCATTCATATTAATGGCAATTTCCATAAGAAATCATGTTAGAGAGAGGCAGATAATAGATTTTTGGTAGGAAAACATAAAAATGATTTTCCGAATAAGTGCAATACATAATTGGTTTAAAGACCTTAGAAGCTTTTAAAATCCATAATAAAAAATCTAGAACCGTATTAAAAAACAAAGATGATGATGGCAGCTCGGAGACAAAACGTTGGTGTGTAAATTTAATAACACTGTCTTGTAGAACAGAACAAGTAGCAATAAGAATGTTACATTTATTTTGTTATATCTATTTAAATAGAGTTAAAAAAAATTAAATCGCAAATATTCGGTTTTTTCCAAAAATCTTCGGAAGTATTTAAAATGTTTAAACTTTTAAGATGACATTTTGATCAGCATCAAATTGCGAAACCTTGCCTTCATTTGATTGACCTCGAATCTCTTCAAGTTTTCGAGATCCCAATGATGAGAATCGAATTTGGGACACCCTGTACAGTGTCATCCAACAAGGACAACACGGGGCTATTTGTGGCTTTTACTGTATAAGAACAAAAATATAAAAATAGCCGTTTTATGGATGTTTTTTATAGAATCTAAAAAAAATCATAACTAAAAAATAAAAACGACAGAATATTATTTATCTCTTTTTTTTTGATACGTTTCAATAAAAAGTAGTACGTATTCATACTTATCAGCAACATTAATTAAAATTATACGAGAATTTGCAATTTAAATAACAAAATATTAAATACCTGAAATGCTAAAACACAAGAAGTCAATATTCTGCCAAATATCGTAATTGTTAAATAAGTCCAGGAAACAAACCATTTTGCCTCGAAATTTTTTCAAAATGCATAGAATGACTTGAAATTTTGACAGTAGGTAGGGAATAGCCTAAGGATCAAAATCCATATCATGCCGAAGGGCGCCTTTACCTTGGGGGTGATTGCCAAACCATTTAGGGGGTGAATTATTTTTATATTCAGACCACAGAAATCAATAGAAAAATGAATTCTTAGCAAAAAATGTTTTATGCATTTTTTTTTGTAAAATGCATACTTTTTAAATTATTCGCGATCGAATTTTTCGTCGATAAAATTAACGTTTTTAATCGTTTTTTGCAAATAACTTGATAAGTATGCATTTTATTAAAAAAACTGCAAATAACAAAATTAAAGTTTTTTTAAACAATAAAATGGTTTCGTTGTAATTTCTGTGGGACCAATACAAACCAAGTTGTGGTTTGTTAAAGGTTAGTTGTTATTTATCAGTAGCGATGAGCGAGACCGGTCTTGGTCTTGCGGTCTTGGTCTTGGTCTTGCAGCAAGACCAAGACCGCCTGTTTGCTTGCAAGACCAAGACCAAGACCGGGGTATGCAAGACCAAGACCAAGACCGAGGAGTGCAAGACTACGCAAGACCAAGACCGACCTGCAAGACTCTTGCACTTCTGCGACATTTTTTATTAATTATAATATTCAATTTTCATATTTAATATACAAAGGTATTTTATATAGACATGACAAAAATGTGTAGAGAACTGCCAAAAAAAAGTGATTATTTAATGTGTAACAGGTTTCTTTAATAAAATAATAATCCAATCGATCACTTTGTTCTTTTATACAGTTCTCTAATAAGGATAACCAGTAAATTCTATAACATGTTTCAAAAATAATGAGATGGTGACTCAATGGTCCGACGAAGCTCGATATCTCCGAAACCATTCACGACAGCTAGGGGTACAACAGCTATAAAAGCTAAAAATTACCTTTATATTCCTAATGTTTATTTTTAAATAGCTATCTATCGATACTACTTACAGAGTGCATCAAAAATTTTCATAATCCAGAAATACATTATTTTTCTTCCACACTGTGAGAAGTGGCACCGTTAGATTGCTTCTTAAAACTAAGATATAAATGTGAATGTGATGGATTAATAAAAAAATTATTTGTCATGTCACATAGGAATACTTTTTATATAAATGGTGTTTAAATATCACTTCTGGTTTAGACGAAAAAGTCAAAACAATGCCAAAAGAATAATGATTACGTCATTTTTGTCAAAACCGAAAATATTATTTAAAATCATTTACGTCACATTTTTAATTCTTTAACAGCATAATATACATGGTAGCGATTTTTTTGGTAATGGTTTTTTTTCTACAAATTTTTTATTTTAGGTTAAAAGCTAAAAATAGGGGTTTTTTCAGGGGCAGTGGATTATTCGGACAATTCTGGAATAGAAAATAATTTCACGTTTTCGCCCTTTTTTCTATAATTTTTGTATGTAAAGTTTTTCACTTTTCAAAAACAATTTTAGAGATGTTGAGCTTTGTAACTCTATTGAGTTTTTTGATTTTTTTTTTAATTTAAAACCAATATTTACATATTATAATAATTTTCAGGGAAATTTTACATCTGGTTGAAATTAAAAGTATTTATTATTTTTTCTGTCCACACAGTACACAGTTTAGTATTTGCTTTAATTTTATATGCTTCTTTAAAGAAAATTTAAATAATTCTTATCACTTAAATGTTTCTATATGCCACCAATTGTATAAAAGCAGGTTTTGTCTTAATTTAACTAAAATGGAGCGCTATAAATAAACCCCTACATTTAAAATATGCTTTCTAATCAAATAATTCAAATGTACGTGTAAGGTTAAAGTTGGTATCATTTATAATTTTAAAGCAAAAAATAGAGTCTCCATCTTCATTTATTATTAAATATTAAAAAAATATATTTTATTTAAGATTGCTTAGTTTAAATTATTACTACCAAAAAAAAGCAAGACCAGCAAGACTCTTGCAGCAAGACCAAGACCAAGACTTTCTTTTGGCTTGCAAGACCAAGACCAAGACTAGCCCGGTCTTGGTCTTGGTCTTGCTTTGCTCATCACTATTTATCAGACACAAAACTTCAGAGTTTCAAAGGCAAATCTACGTATTTTTCGAGGAAAACTAATAATAAATTTTTGAAGCATTTGCAAAGACCTATCTTTAAAAAAATATCATAAAAGTAAAGTGAGTTTTAATTAAACTAAGGTAAAACCAAAATTTTTTATGTGCAAAAGTCTTCGAAAACAACCCCCAAATTACCAACCTTATAAAAATAAGTCGAGGCCCTTTATGAATTCTCTTGAATTATGTATCATAAAAACATTCTTAAATTTTAACCGATTTTAATTGCCCAATTTAGAAAAAAATGGAGCTGCAAGTGAAAATCCAATTTCAGAATGTTAATAAAAAATTACCTTTTCTTGAAAATAACTCGTAAACTAAGGGAGATACGTAAAAATTACTAAGTATCAAATTGTAGCTTTTAAATTACAAATATTTTGTCTTTTTAATTTCTATATGACGGAAATTAAGTGAGATATAAACGTTTAAAACGCGTGGGTATAGACGAGCACAACCTTTTTTTAGCCCTCTAAACTCACCCGTTTACAAAAGTAAGAGTTTTAAACAGTTTAAATATTTAAGATCTTATAGGTCTTGAGAAAACCAACAAAATGGATTTTTAAAGAACCTTTCATTACAAAAACTTAAGGAGTTAAAAACCCAATTTTTGGAGCATTCTAAAAGCGATTCGATGCATTTAAAAAAAAACCCGCAGTTTTGTACTATTTTTTGTAATATTGTAAGAGGTGGATTTTTGAGGATTAAAAAATTACAAAATTAAATTAGTAAAACTTTTGAGCGGTCACATTTTTTAATTACAACCCAGTGGCAAAATGTTAATTTTCCTAGGGTAAACATTTTTTTTTTATTAAATCATAATAAGCGTTTATATTCAAAGGTTGAAATAAATTAAATAATGTTTCAAAGAATTAAATACTTATTTTTTAATTTATATGAGCCTAATTTTATCTGACTTAAGCCTTAATATGAAAGTTTTAAAGGTTTTTGCAATAAGGAGTAGTTTTCATCCCGAAAAAAATAAAAAGCGACCTTCAGCATAATAAAGATTTTGAAGAGGAGGGTAAGTTAAGCTTACACACTGTAATAATATATTATTTTTAGGGTATTTTTTTTAATAATAATAGGGGTTGATTTTAAAGGGCTAAAATATTTTAAATAATGTTTTAAAGAAACAAAATACCACTTTTTTAACTTATTTGAGTCAAATTTTACTCAACTTAAGCTTTAATGTATAGTTTTATAGGTTTTAGCAATAAAGGGTAATATACATTTTGAAGAGGAGGGTAAGTTTAGCTTAATCCCAAATTTTCATGCAAAAATTGACAGGTTTTGTACTTTTTTTTTCAGCTTTGTTTACTGGGCTATACAGGGTTATCCAAATTAAGTGTCCACCATTGGTAACTTTGTTATTAGTGAAAATACAAAGTTGTTTAAATAAGCAAACCAGTAGCATTTTTAACGCTGGTAAAAAGGAGAAATAGAAAAAAACAATTGAGAAACGTATTTTTGAGTTTTTCAGTAAAATAACATTTTTTTAAATGGAAACCCCTGTATATTATATTTTTTTCTGTTAAAACATCAAATTTTAAACAAAAAAGTTTATAATGACTTTTCCGCTAGAGTCAAAAATAAAGTCAAAATAACGATAAATATTTTTAATTATTTGCAGTATTAAAATATTAAGACGGCTATGAAAACAACATGGCTTTCGCGATTTGACAGCATTAAGATAAGCGACAAATTGCTAAACTGGACGTACTCGCAACTAGAAGGCTTTGGAAAACAATGATAAAATCAAATAATGTCAAACATTAGTGTGTTTGTCAAATACTTGTTTATAAGCTTTATTGTGTCAGTCATTAATTTAAAGAAAAATGTTCTCTCATGAAGAAAAGTGTGATATGTTAGAATGCTATTTAGTGTGCAGAAAATCCTCCTTGAGAGCAAGAGAATACTACAGCGAATCATATCCCGCTCGCATTCAACCGTATGAACGACATTATCTGAGACTTTATTGAAAATTTAGGAGCAACGAAAATGTTTTTGCTAAAACAAGGGCAAAAAAAGAATTCACAATAAGCGAAGCCCCCCAAATTGTAGTATTGGATATTTCGAAGTTTATCGTGGGGAATTCAATACCAGATATTCTCAAGGACTCTAATTTCAGTTATGGTACTGTTAAAAAAGGGATTTTAAAAAGTACACATTTGTTCCGTATAAGTACCGACCAGTTCAAACTTTTTTTGGCAAAGGGATCCAGAAAGAAGACTTGTTTTTTGCCATTGGTATCTTAACTTCTGTCGCCAAAATATAAATAACTTTTCGCTACATTTTATGGACAGATGAATCAAATTTCTAAAAATTCTAGAATGTTTAATAGCCACCATTATTGGTTAGAAACCTTTTGTTAGTACATCCAAGAGGTCCACAAGTCCGTTTCAGTTTCAACGTTTGGTGCGTTATAATTGGTTCAAAAATTGTTGGTCCTTTTCTTTTATAAAAGGGGCACCCTACAGGTGAAAGATATGTGGAATTTATGACAGAAATTCTGGATAAGAAATCATCTGCACTTTCAGCAAGATGGCGCCCCCTGCCCACAACTCCAGGGTACTTATCATTTTCTAAGTACTACTTTTAATGATCAGTGGATAGGAACAAATTGCCCAATCCAGTGGCCTCCCAGATCACCAGATCTAACCCCACTTGATTACTTCTTGGGGGGGTTACTTAAAGAACCAAATTTACAAGCTAAGGTACGATAACGTCGACGCTTTAAAGACTGCAGTTAGGGAAAAGATAACCCAGATAGATGGTAGGACCATACTTAAGACAGTTCGAGCAGTTGAAAAACGTGCCCAAAAATGTTTTGAAGTTGAAGAACAAGGTGGTGTTTTCGAGCATCTTCTTTAAAAAAAAAAATTGTTATTTTATTTTGTAAGATTATGAGTTAATGTTGAAAATAAAGTTTGTCGATACAATTTAATTGTTTCAGATTGGGGGCCATAACTTCAACAATTTGTAACCTAGGAGGAAAGTCATTATAAACTTAATTGTTTAAAATTTGATGTTTTAACAAAAAAAAAATATAATATACAGGGGTTTTCATTTAAAAAAATGTTATTTTACTGAAAAAATTAAAATAGCGATTCTCAATTGTTTTTTTTTATTTCTCATTTTTACCAGCGTTAAAAATGCTACCAGTTTGCTAATTTAAACAACTTTGTATTTTCACTAATAACAAAGTTACCAATGGTGGACACTTAATTTGGATAACCCTGTATATGAATTAAGTTAATTCTATTATTAATTACTGTTTACCCTTAACGAAGAAAGATCTAGCAGCCCCTTTATAACAGTTACAACAAATTATTGTCATTTATGGCATTACGTCAAAAGCTATTTTAAATTTAGAAAAGAAAATTTTTATCAAAATTCTAACAATTTTAATTTTTATTACTATGTAATTTTCGGGAGTAACAACATGAGTGGTTAAAAATTACAGATAGTTTTCATGAAAGCTTGTTATTTATAATTCCACGAGTTCGAAGAACGAGTGAAATTTGTATAACAAGCTTGGTGAAAAAATTATCTGATTAATTTTTATGCACGAGCGGTATTTGGGAGAATATTTCTAGAATTGAGAAATATGGGAGTATTATACTATTAAAATGTTTTTTTTTCATACAATTTTCAATGTCATGCAACATAATTTAAACTATAACTGAACACGTTTTTTTTTAATTACTTTTATCTATTTCTTTATCGTGTACATGACCAAATCGACTCATTTTGACTGATTTTGACGTTTCTTAATTGAAAATACAAAAACGGTTTGATTGTTCTGTGTTTGTAAGTAAGTGAAAATACCACGTTTCTAGGCAACGTAAAATTTCCGCTAAAATTTTTGATTATTAACGTGTCTTATGGGAAAATTATACATGAGTGAAACATTCATTTAAATATTAAAACGTAAAAACTGTAAATATAAATAAAAATTTAAGTATTGAAGATACAAAGAAAACAGTGAAATTTCTAAAAAAGTAATTACAAATAACCACGAGACACAAGTTGAGCAAATTGATTAGGGTTTCCATATCGTCTCTTTCAAATCCAGGACATATGAGTCCAAAAATCCAGACAAATCCTGACAGTTCAAAAAATATATGTTATATATTTATTTGTAATAATAAAAGCTTTTTTTATCTTGGGACAGTCCACGAAGGCTGATGCCTAAGTACTAACGTACCGTGGGTGTCTTCAGTGTGGTGAGACTGGTGAGAGGGTTTGTTCACACAGGACTTAAATTTTTGAAGATTGGGAGGAAAAGGAAAAACTTCTGCGGGCAGCAGGTTCCATAGTCTTGACACTCTAGGGATGAAGGGCAGAAGAAAGCTGGAAGTTCGAGGCCTCTCTAACTGAACTAAAAGGACGCATAAAAGTTGCACTACGTGTTGCTCTGTTGGGGCTGCCAGAGAAGGAATTATACTGGCCAACTCCCTCTGAGCAAAAGCCGTAAAAATACCTATAGAAGAGCGACAGATCTCCTACAGCTCGACGGTGGGCAAGAAGGAAGCCTTTCTGTAAGCGTTGGATCATTAATAAGACGAACAGCTCTTCTTTGGTCGAGGTCAAGAATGCTAAGTGTTGTAAGGGGACGCCATTCCCCAGACATGAGAACAATATTCTAATTTGGGATACATACAGAGTGTACAGATTGGAAGAAGAGAAATATTTTCTGGCTCTGGAAGAGAAATCCAATCTTTTTTGAAGCTGTCGAAGCTATGGATAAAATATGCTTGTGCCAGTTGAGGGTTATTCTCCAGTAACGCCGACAAGGTCAAGCGACTCTTTGTTCTGCAGAACTTGGCCGCTCATATGTAAGGGATGAGCATTTGCAGACTTTTTTCGCGACAGCGAACATGACGTTTTTCGGGCATTAAACTGAACAAAATTTTTGGCGCCCCAATTCAAGATAAGTTTGAGGTCTTGTGAAAGAGATATCTGAATTGACCTGCGCTTGTTTTCGAAATCAGGATTACACGGTGGATTAAGAGTTGAATACTAGAGTGGAGGGTACTATCGTCAACAAAACTATAGATGGGATTGATTGAGGAAGAGAAGATCGTTAATGTGTAGAAGAAACAGCGTGGTTAACACTGAGCCCTGGGGTACCCCAGCATCAATTTGGTAGAAGCTGGAGGAATGGCCATCTACACTAACTGATATACGTCGATTAGAAAGGAAACTGGAAAGCCAAGAGCAAAGCTTAGGTGGAAGACCGTAAGAAGAAAGTTTGTTTAGCTAAATTAAAATAAAAATACTTTAAAAATAATTTTAATAATTATTCTATTATATGTAAAAATGCATTATAACCCTAAATTAAAGACATATTAGCCTTATATGGTAACATAAAACATGAAATTCTTCTAACATAGTTCTCAAGTAAAAACAAAAATCCCGCCAGGTATGGTAAAAAAATAATGAATTTAAAAAATATATGTTTTTTATACTTTATATTTATCTGATTTTCCAGACTTCATTTAAATTTGGAACTATTTTCTGGTAATAATATAAAGTCATAAAACTTAGAACAGGTCATATCGAAATTAAATATGGTCATTAGTATGTTCCTTTATAGATGCTAGCGTTGGCCTATTTCGATCTTTTGACCACTGAACTGCAATTAACGAAAATATTCACTTCACATTTACGTTGTGGGCAGTAACGGCAAAAAATATTTCGCATAATTTTAACAGTTCTGAAAACTCTTTAATAGACAAGCAATGCTGAAAATAACTGACCACTTCTTGTGGGATAAAAAATTATGTTTCCTCGGACCTATATTAAAAATGCGACCGGACATCCCCGGACACCTTAAAAACACGGACATGTCCGGGCAAATCCGGACGTATGGTAACCCAAAACTTGATCAAGAGGCATATCTTCATCGATATCATCCACACCTTAAATATTAGATTCAGCATCAATGCCGTTTTCATGGGAGTGCAATTAAACTTTTTTAAAGCAAGCAATGCCAGCCAACAAGCAATAATCGGTGAATGCCGAGATCGAGATTTTATTAATCGGTATCGTAATAATATACGTACTTTTTCGGAAATTATTTTTCTAGTGTGAAATTTGTACTGCACAATAGTATTAGAAATATATAAGAATCTTTGTTTGGATGGTTAAAAACACATTCTTTTTTTTTCGATATTTCCAAAATTTTCAGTATTTCCAATATTTCCGAGACACGTTTAGAAATTTCCAATATTTCCATCTTTACCAAAATATTTCCATTTACACTACTTGTAAATAAACATTTAACCCATAAAAAAAATTCATTTTGTTTTTATACATTTCGTAAGTCAGCCTATTGGCTTGAATTACTAATACTGAACCAATCAGCCTATAACGTACAACATAAAAAATAAAACAACATCACCACCTTAACAAATCAATTTTTATTTAGTTACTTAATTATTTATTGGTTACAATATATTTACAAGTTTCGATTTGCGTCACTGGAACTTAAATTATCACGATCTTTTTACAAAATGCAAATATTTCTAAATTAACATTATTACCGTCTTGTCTATTCCTAATAATTACAAGAGTTAAGGCAATAATTAAGTACAATTTTTTCTTACCAACTATTAATTGATTAACCTACATTTTCCTTTATTGTGGATTTTCCTATAATATAACACAGCCTTTTAAATACAGTACTTTATAATAACAAAAAAATAATAATATATACATCAAGTAATTAAAAACCGGTTCATGTAGTAAACGATGGATAATACAACCACACAAAAAAATAAAAAGCATTTATATTATATATATATATGTATATATATATATATATATATATATATATATATATATATATATATATATATATATATATATATATATATATATATATATATATATATATATATATTTTCTCCTGAACACGAATCCAAGTTTAAAATTAAGCTCACATCACAGAAACTTCCTAACCTGTTTAAAATATTAATATTTGACAAAAAATACCACCATACCGAGAGAAAAATTGTTTCGTTACTTTTAGCAAATGCTAACCTGAAGGGAGAAAGCAAAGCGCTGAAAACGTGGTCCCAGAATACAGTATGGGTATGGTATTCTGGGACGTGGTCACATTAGAAAGAGAAATCAACAATCATCGCCGTTGCTATCTCTCTCTTACAGCTTACCTGATTCGCCGATTTAAATAATAGGCTAATCAGGGACACTGTAGGAGAGATGCTGTATGGCATTGCTTTCTCTTTTAATGCGTCCATGTTTCAGAGCTTTTTGCTTTAATACCTTCAGGTTGATTGATTGATTGATCGATAAAGTAAATACACAAGTTGAGGTTTTGTCGCACCGACACTGCAGCCTACAGGGCTTGTTGTATCTCTTGTGTATTTTTTTTCAGTTAAGGTTTGACACCTTAGACAGGTGTAGTAGCCCTTTACTGTTCTTTTCGGGTCTCAGCCTCCTGGTGGTTAGTGTCCACCATGAGGTTTTGATTTGTTCTCCAGTATGTAAGTGCAGGGCACTCATATATGATGTGAAAGGCTGTCTCTTCCTCTTCGTCACATAGTCTGCAAATGGGTTCTTCTCTATAGATGCCCATAGTGTGCATATGTTTTCTTAGGGTGCAGTGTCCGGTTATTAATCCTGTCCACTATCCTAATCTGATTCCTATTTAGTTTAGTAGTTCATACATCAATGCTTTCGATGGTGAGTCCAGCATTGATTTACTGTGATTTTGCCTTGGAATGTGGTTCCAGTATGACTGATGTTGTGTTTGAATCCACCGAGTCATGTAGCCACGAACTGAGGCTTTTGGTATTCAAAAACAGGTTCAGGACCCACAAACATTGCTGCGGAGCCTCGCCTGGCCAGGGAGTCTGCATTTTTCATTGCCCTGTATTCCCCTGTGTCCTGGCACCCAGGAAAGTGTAACTTTGTTGTGGTTAGCCAGGTTTAGGAGGCATTGCAGACAGTTCCAAACCAACCTTGAGTTGACTTGTTGGGATGCCAAAGCATGGCCGCTTGACTATCCAGAAGATAGTAATGTCCCTGCCCATATATCTCCTCCTCCAAGTTCTCTCGCAGACAAAGTTCAATGGCATATATTTCCGCCTGAAATCAGTGGCATATTTCCCCAAGGAAGCATAAGCATTGAACCTGGGGGTCATCATATTCCTGCGCCGGCTCCATTGTCAGTCTTGGATCCATCGGTATACCAAACCAATTTCCGAGACTGACCAGGAGATCGCTCACTACCACCCCAGGTAAGCTGGGTTTTGTATGGTCTGTGTGTATTTATCCGTTTTGGCATTGTATCACTCCCCATCTCAAATATTGGGTTTGTGATACTGCTCGTTATTCTGGTGTGTCCTAGGGCAGGCCCAGAGCACCAGTTGCCGTTACATTTCAGCCTGTATGCCCCAATCCTCGCCTCCGCCTTAATAATTATGCCAAGAGGGGGAGGCTTAGTAGGGTTTCCATGGCTGCAGTTGGAGTGCTTCTAGCTCCCGTTATACAGAGACATGCTAGCGTCGCTGGGTTGGATAACTCCAGCTCTGCTTTTCTCTGTTCTATTTTTGGCCACCAGATAGTTGAACCGTAGGTTATCATGGGTCTTACCACAGCAGTGTACAACCAGTGTACTATGCGTGGCTGAAATCCCCAATTCTTCCCCACAGCTCTTTTGGTAGCCATTAGAGCCATTTTGCCCTTCAGGTTACTATATGCTCGAAGTTTCGTTATTTCCGAATATAAACTTATTTAAAAAAGAAAATGGAAAATGCAAGTCAACCCTTAGAACTGATGTGTCACGTTACGTTTTTTTTTCTAACCTCAAAATTAACTTTATCAAAATCATTATTTTCCAAAAATGAACCGATTTGCGCTCATTTTGTGTACAGGAGTTTAGGAAGTCAGATCAGATTTACAAAATATCGGAAAATTTTTCAAAAATCATTTAAATTGATTTTGAAAAAATCTTGGTTCAGAATTTGAATCTATGTACCAAATCTAAGGCAAATCAAGTTTTGGATATTTGGTCCGCCATATTGAATCTTCCCTCTTGAATTTGTAAATCTAATTCGTGATCAGCGACCACAAAATCTCCGTACACCAAATTTGTTGAACATCGTTTGGTTCTGGGAAAAATGATGATTTCTAACATTAGTTTTTTTCCATGGTCTTTAAATAAGCAAACAAATTTTCTGTATTTTGCTGCTATTGTTTCGTCAAATTTTGGTATTTTAGACCTGTGTTTTAAAGTTAGGTAGTTCTTGTGATTTGAAGTCAATTTTGACTACATTTTCTGCTCACTGTGTAATCAATCGACAAAAATTTCTTAGTATAGAGTGACGGTATTCTTATAAGATAATATTCTACCTACCACTGACAACACAGTGCGGCTATTATCCTAAAACGGCAAAGAATACAGAGAAGTGGGGTTAACGCACTGGATAGATGCGTTACAAGTGACGGAGCACAGCCATCTTAAATAACGGAGACATCAAATTAATATAAGCGATCAAATTACTTATTTATAGGCGTACGGATTTAAATGATTAAGTGTCTACTAAAGTTTAAATGACATCTTTAATAAAAAAGAGTAAAGTAAATATATATATATATATATATATATATATATATATATATATATATATATATATATATATATATATATATATATATATATATATATATATATATATATTGCATCAGACAGGCAAATTTTACTTTCTTGACGCGAGAAGAAAAAGCTTAAAAACATTAAATATTAGGTTTGTGCTATTGTTGGGGTTTGTGTTATTGTTATTAATATTAAAAAAAAAATTAAGACTCCTTAATAATTACAAAAAAAGCAGTCATTTTAATGTGCTAATTATGCATTAATTTTTTTTTATTTAGTTCCCTAAAATTTTACGTTTTTTACAGAAAAAACAACATAATATCATATTAAATTAGTTTTTGCTTTTTTGTTTTCTCAAAAGCATTATGTTATATTAGTTTATTTTTATACTTAATATACTCTATAAATATTATTTTTTTTTATATACTTTCAAAATATGTAGTTTATGTTAGTAAACCTAAACTTTATAAAATAAAGCCTCTCCTATGTTTTATTCAATACTCCTCCCTAAAAGAACAACCTGGCTACGGTCCTGCCTTTAACCCTTCTTCTTTATTTGTCTCTTTTACTCTTTTATCGTAATAGTTTAGCTGGAGTGGTGATTCTGGGATGTATAATTTTTTCTTAAACGTGAAACAAGGGACCTACACCAAATATATACAAGATGCAGAAGCCGACCACTTTGCTAAAAAACATTTTCAATTTGGAATTTACAAAAAAAGGTTTTTTTGCAGCGTTCCCAGAGAAAAATCTATGTTTTTAAAGCGAATCCTCTCACAAAAAAAAATAGAAATTGAGGATTTGCCAATTCCAAAATAAGAAAATTCTTTACCAAAGCCCAACAGCATATGGTATATATTTTAAGATTTAAAAAAATGAAAATTCTACGCCACTGCCGAGCTGTAGTGTCGGTGGTCAATAGAATGACATATAAAGATCCATTGTATTCTAAAACATCTTTGATTTAACCCATTTTTTTGCCATTTCAAGGTCACATCGTTTTCCAACAAAACATCTGAAAAAGTGTACCTATTTTTAGATTTTTTTTAAACCATAAGATACAAACAAACACCACCCCATTTATTCAAAACCCCTTTGATCTTTAAATTTTTTTTTATCATTTCAGCAACTGACTTTTAAAATAGTTATCAATTAACAAACGTGGTTACCAAAAAAAGTAAATTAACATATAATGCTGTAATTTAATGGCGTAAAACCCGATGCTAATTAGCAATAATTATCAAAAATAAATCTAAAACGTATAAATAAACAATCCCCATTAAAGCAACCTGAAAATAAAACTCAAATTAAATGACCCAAATTGACATGGACATTAATAAATTAATCAGTTTATTTATTAATGCTTTTAATGTTTTATAAAAAGTTGTTGCAATTGTAATAAAAAAAAAATTTTTTTAAATTTATTTTATTTTTATAATTTTGACCAATTAAATATTAAAATTTATAGAACGTAAATGAAACGAATAGTGATGGGGAGCCGGTTTGGTTTGGGTTTTTGGTCTTGGTTTGCAAAGCCAAGCCCAAAAGACCAAGACCGTTCCCGCCGCCAAAGACCAAAGACCCAAGACCAAGCCCCTCCTTTGAGTTTTGTCTTTTTTTTTTTAATTATAATATTCAATTTTTATTTTAAATATACGGGGGTATTTAACAGACATAAAAAAAAATTTCGAGAACTACCTAAAAGGCGATTATTTTATGAGTAAAGGTTTTTTTTAAAATAATAATAAATCGATCACTTCGTTTTTTAATAAAATTATCTAAAAACATAACTATAGATTCAGTAACATGTTTCAAAAATAATAAGATTGTGACCAATTCCGACAAACCGATATCTCCAAAACCGTTTACGACAGAGAAAAACTAAGAGTAAAAAGTTATAGAAGCTGAAAAAATTCTTACCTATTCCTAATTTTTTTTTTTAAAGGGGGATCTATGATGCCATTATGGATCAAAAAATTTCCAAAACCGGGGAAAAAATTATTTTTTTTACCTTAAAAAGTGGCAAATTTTAAATTTCCCTTTAAACTAAAATATAAAAAAAGTGATTTTAATAAAAAATATATTTGTCATTTTTTATGGAATAGTTTAATATAAAGGTTTTTAAATTTCCTTTTTTAAAGGGAAAGTCAAAACAATCCAAAAGTATAATGATACGTCATTTTTGTCAAAACCGAAAATAAAATATAAAAAAACCCTCTACGTCGACTTGTACCTTTATGACATTTAAAAATTTCCAGCATAATATACGGGAAGCCTTTTTTTAAATTTTTTGCTATAATTTTTCTATTTTGGTTAAAAAACTAAAAAAAGTTTTCTTGGTTAGGGTTTTTTTGGGAAAAATTTTGAAATAAAAAAATAATTTTACATTTTAGCCCTTTTTTTTATAATTTTGTATATTCAGTTTTTTTCCATTATGAACGGTTTCGGATATATCGTTTTTTGCCTATCGGCCCCCTTTATGAAATGTTTATAAAGTATTTTCAAACTTTGTACGGCAAATGTTTACTAATTTAACATAGAAAGTTTTTTAACGGCCAAATCCTTTTTTTTTTTAATTGAAACCAATGTTTCATATGAGAATCATTTTTTGGAAATTTACATGGGGGGAAATTAAAATTTTTTTTTTTCAGAGTATCAGATTGTAATTTTATATGCTTCCAAAAAAAAATTAAAAAATTTATCAATAAATGAAGCGTAAAATAATTTTAAACCCCCACATTTAAAAAATCCTTTTTAAAAAAATAATTTTTAAGGAAAATGGTTATTTTAAAATTTTAAACAAAAAAAATAGTCTCCCTCTTTTTTTTTTTAATATTAAAAAATATATATTTTATTTAAGATTGTTTGTTTAAATTATTACTACCAAAAAAAAAAAACCAGCAAGACTCTTGCACCCCCCGACCCAAAACCAAGACCAAGACCTTAAAACCCCGGTTTTTTTGGGTTCCCCCCCCCCCCTTGGTTTTTCTTTTTTTTCACTAGAACAAACAACTTATTTTCTTTGTTATAAATAACAAAAAATGCAGGTTCAGATTTTTTTTTAATTAATTTCCCCCGTTTTTTTAAATTTTGACAACTGTTTTTTTTTAACTCTTTGTCTGATTTAATAATGAATAAATACAGGAAAAAAAAAAGTGGTTTATATTTAGCACATGAAAATATTAAATATGACATTTAGAAAAACAACTTACGATCTAAATTAAAAAAAATTAGAAATAATATTTTTTATAGAATACCTTGTTTTTATTAAAAAAGAAAAATTTTTCCTTTTTTCCCCTTTTAAAAATATTACCATGTGTTGTTTGAATAAGCAATTTTGTAACAATTCGTTTTAAAATTTTTCATTTTTTTTTAATGGGGCATCTTTTCTTAGGTCTTTAAGCTGTGAAAGTCAAAAAAGGTTCTATGTTGGATCCCCTTGGCCAAGAATGACGACAGGTAACAAAACAAATGAATCGATATAATATAAACCCCCAAGTGCATACCGTCATTATAGTAGGCAATTTTTTTTGGTAAAAAATTCGTCAATTCATTTTTTTTGTTATCTGTCGTCATCCCCCCTGGATCCAACAAAAAAGTTCTTTTGGGTTTTTTCGGCTACTTTTGGGGAGTTTCTCCATTGCTTATAAAATGAAAATTTAAAATAATTAATTTAATTGAATAAGATAAGATAATTTTAAATTTTAAAAAATTTCCCAAATTAAATTTTGAATTTTATTTAAAAAGGGGGAGGAAGTTTAATATTTTATGTGATATTTAATTTTTAAAAAAGTTTTTTCAATTAAAATGGGTAATTTTTTTTTAACTCTTCAGGATTTAGACCCATAGAGGTTATAAAAGGTATTAAAATGGACAACTTCGGATATCGGTATACTTAAATACTTTTAAAAGTAATATTAAAATAAATAAGTTTTAGGGGATTTTGCATAATTTTTACCTACACGGGGGTTTTAAAAAAAACATCATCATAGATTTAAAACTAGTTTGTTAAAAAATCTCCGAAAACATGTTGACCTTGATTAAACCCAACTTATTTTACCATCGGATAAACACTATAATTAGTTTTAAATTTTTGCATACCCGTTTTTGTCATAATTTAATGTTTTTGCTTGCGTTTTGCCGTGACGTAAAATGAGAGGAAAAAACCCGGTTTTAAACTTTTTAATCATCTTGTTATTTTTTACACCTAAACAATTTTAAAAATGGAATAATTTTAAATGTTTAATAATACACAAAACAATTTTGATCTGAGGGGAAAGCCAAAAGGGGTTAGGGACGTTGGGTTTTGGGGTCGCTGATTGATGAAAGGGTCGGTTAACCGCCATCACGTAGGTTAAGGTCATTTAAAAAGGGTTTGGTGAAGAAAAAATCAATGGGGGTGGGCGTTAGGTAAAATTTTTACATTTTTATTAGCAGATAAACGGTTTGTTGTGGAAAAATTTTTTTTATATATTTAAAAGAGGGAATTTCCTAGGTTTTTGGTATTTAGAAGATTTCGTTTGTCTTTTTTTTTTTAAAATTTAATTTTTCAATAAATCTATTTTTTGCCTTTTTTTTTTGTATGTAATATTTCTAAATTTGTTATATCGGGAAATGTATGGTTGGAATCTAGAAAATGATTGGAAAAATTTGAGGTTCTTTTTCCTAGTCTAAACAAGCTTTATGTTCTTTATATCTAGTTTGAAGTTGCGTCCCGCAACGGGAATAAATTTAGAAATATTACATACAGAAAAAAAAGGCAAAAAATTAGATTTATTAGAGAAAATTGAAATTTATAAACATAAAAAAGACAACACTGTAAATCTTCTAAATATCAATTAGACCTAGGAAATTCCCCTCTTTTAAAAGTACTATAAAAAAAGGTTTATACACACAAAATATTGTATCTTTAAAAATGTAAAATTCTACCTAACGTAACCTACCCTACCATCGGGAATTTTTACCCATCAATGTATTTATTTTTAATTTTAGTTAGTTTTATCTCAATCTTGTAAGCGTCTTGAAGATGTAGTTGTACTACGAAACGGCCGTAACCCATATATTTTAATACACGTGACTTTTTAACAAAGTTAAGTTGTTTTATTTTACATATTTTTAGTGTTGTGCTATTGTATCCTTTAATAATTCCTTTGCTGCTTGAAGAAGCAGTTGATATTATTGCAATTTATTTTGAGTGTCTGCAAAATGCGACAATAGCTGCAAGGCTGTATGTATTGAGGTATTCTCAGAGAGGCCGGTACGGCAGCGGCAGCAGAATGTTCACTTGTTTAGCAAATCGCTTTCGTACCACGGGAAATGTTCTTCGCCCCTTACACCGCAAACGCCGTAGAACTGTGGAAAATGTCATCAACGTTTTTGCTTATGTAGAGTTTAATCCTCAAGCAACAAAGACATTTTTAAACAACACAAAAGCACAAAACTAAAAATAATATTTTGAAATAAAAATTGTTGGATTTTTGACATTTCAGCATCCTTTTGTTTTCAAAGCTAACTTGATAAGGACCACGCTCGATGGATTATTACAGTTATAGGTTGGTAATTATCTAATGTTGTCTAATATCGTTAAATAGGTTAAAATTAGTAAAAATCATGCAGTATGTCATCGGATTTTGTAAAAATTTATAAATTTAATTTTTACCTCAAGAAATCGGCCCAGTAGAAAACATTGTGTCGTTAAATGCCTTACGTCTCTATGTCGTATTTATATTTTTGCTAATATATTCGGTTTGAAAAGAGATATTAAATTGCGGTTTTTGCCGTTTTGTTGGGATTTTTTTTCTAAATCTAAATATGTAAAAGAGTATATATCATTGTATTTAAAATTAAAAAAAAAATCGTAAAATAAGTTAGTTTTTACCTTGAAGCCCTCTAGCGGCGTTTGTGAGATAAGTGTAGCAATAGTTTATACACCTGAAAATAATGCTTCAAATGCTCTTCTAAACGAGACCAAGTTTACTAAATTCGGTTAAAGCAAACCGGAGTTATTAGCACTTTTCTAAATTAAACTTTAACCTTCCCCCACCACTTTAACTTAGAACTGACAAAAATTACACCTGAAGCTTCTTTGTTTAGAAAACATTAAAGATAAAAGTAGTACCATTTATTGATACACTTTATTTGATATTTTTTTGAGAAATGTATAATTTTTATTTTTTGACTATTACCCTTATGCCCCTAGGGCGCATCTCACAGACTTGAAAATAATTTCAGAGAATTTTTGGTGCTTTTAAAAACAAAAAAATTTTTTTCCCGAAAGTTATACTTTAGAGTTTTTGAGATATAGCCGAAAACCCTCTTAGTGGAAACATCCCGGTACATTTTCGAGGTCGGCAAATCGGAATCTTGAGGTCAGTTTACGGGATTAAAGCAGTAAATGGAAATCTGTACAGGTTTTCCCCCTTTAAAATGGGCAATTTTAGGTATTTGGGGATACTTTCGAGCAAAAAAAGTTTATCAACATGAACCATGTGGGAAGGAGCTGAAATGGCCACTCAAAAGTCCCCTCACTTCAGCTGCCGCTCTACCGCTAGAATGCCGCTATCTTCATGGATTACAGCTTTGGCTACTTTCAGGTCTTCAGTTATTGGACTATACAGATAGATCCAAAGTGTAAATAAACGCCGGATTCGAATTCAGCGACCTCAAAAACATATGCATGAATTTGTCCAGATTTTTTCTTCATTTGACCTTGAACCTGACCTGATGACGGTTAACCGACGCTCTCATAGCAATTAGCGACCCTAAAAACCCTAACAGCACCTAACCGCTTTTGGCGTTCCCTCATAGATCAATTGTTGACCTGTGAGTTACTGAATAACCGGACAAATAATGTAAAATAGTTCTGGTCGATCTATAAAGCTACATAAAAAGAAATATTTTGAAAATCTAACAGGATACTTATGTCGATAGGGGTCACCTGACTAAAATATTTTCAAGATTGTGGCACTTTTGGTTGTGCCGGAAGTAGATGTCAACTTTTTTATTTTAAATAAAACATTCTGTATATTATTTTACTTCGGATTCTACGGATTCCAGGCAGATTTTGTGTATCATATCATTTGTTTTATGTCAAAAATGAACTTTGCAAGCCCTAATTTTTTTTTGTTCAAAAAATCCTTTGTTATTTAATGTGTAATTAATTTCTCAATAAAAAGATTCTACCCTAGATACTTTATAATCTTCTGATATCAAATAATACAGGGTGTTTAGGAAATAAGATTAAAAATGCAACTAAAAGAACTACCTTAATTAGTATATTACAATCAGAAACGAAAAATGCTTCATTGCTGATCAAGTGGTTACATTGTTTATCGAGACGCGTAACGTCGAGGTAAACTAAATCTCGAGAGAGCAAAGAAGTTCGCCGTCGAGGTTTGTATACAATTTTTTTAACCCTTAATTTCTGAGGCAAAGCCTTAAAGATTTTATTGTACGAAGTCCTTTATATCTTGTCAAAGGGCTTTGACACTTTGATCCTTGAATTTCATTCTAAATTTTGGAAATAAAAAAACGAGCAGAAAAATGGGAAAAGAAACGCTTTTACCTTTACAGTTAAAAATATTAGTTATTTACATAACAAGGAAAAAACTGCCTTTTTTCCTCCAGCAGATAATTTGATGAACGGCGCGAAACGGAGGGCATTAAAATCCAAGGGAGGAGATGCACTTTACTCTAGAGGAATGTATTTACTTTTTTCTACTACTTTTATTCAAATGTCCAAAAATTATCTTTGAATTTTGTGTTCTATTAAAATTTATTAATTGTTTGAAAAACTTGTTAAATCCAGACCTGTTCTTTTTAAGCCGAATTTATCGTGGCGATCAAAGTGTCGATCAACATTGTCATTTTTGGGAAAACCGAATTCAGTCGGTGAAATTCGGGGTTGAAATCTTAATCGTTTTCGTTTTTCATTTAAAAACGAAGTTATGGTGCAAAACATTTTTAATGTCATTCTGTAACAAATATGCATTTTTCGGTGAACGACTGCAGCTTTCGGTGATTAAGACGGTTTAAAATTAAATTAAGTGTAGGGAAATAAAAGATTTAATCGTCCGACTGAGCAGTCTTAATCGGCGATTAAGAATTTTAAAAAGAACGATAGAGTGTTTGGGCCCTAGATTTAAAATCACTTAAGACATTGATATTGACAAGACATAAATTAATTGGCATGCTCGACTGGAATAGGGAGGTAAACATTTTACCTCCCTAAGAAGGTAAAGTGCTCTTTTCTACCCTTATTCAGGGGCTAAAGACGGTATTTACTAAGAAGGTAGTAAGAAACCAATTTTTAAATATGGAAACCTCTTAAACGTCGTTGAAATTAAAGATATATTCCGCATCTATGCAAGATAATTGTTTTTGGCTCCACAAACGTAATTTTTCACTTAAAAACTTAAATATTTCAAAAACGAATAGAGCGAGATGGAGGATATGGTACATAAAATCTGCTTAGAACCTTGCATAGAATTCCAAAAATTAAATAAGATACAGGGTATTATATTTAAAATAAGCAAGCTGACACCTGTTTCCGGTAGGTACCAAAGAAAATATCTTGAAAATATGACATCATTATACATTAAAATTATCAAATTATAAAATCCATGCGAAATTATTAAATTTTGTAAAATGATCTTATGTTATTTAGTTTACATTTTTATGAAAATAAAACTAAAAATTACAGCGTCGTTGGAGTAAATATTCTCTTGATTATCTTATTGCAATTTCTCTGAATCAGTCTTTTCTCTTTCATGATGACATTTAATCAGTCAAAAATATTCAATCATTAAAAGTTCCTAAATACCCCTTCAGGAAGGTTTTGACATCCTCCTCTCCCCACCCTTATTATAAATACCAAACAAATTAAAAACAGAAAGTGGACTGGTAGGCCCGCAATTGGGAGGATCACCGCAATCAACATTCGATTGTTCTTGTCTACTTCCGTCACTTGTTTCCTGACGAACGACAATTGTTTTTGATTCACAGACGCCTGCTTTTTCCTGTGTCAGCTCCTTGACCTTTTTCAATTGTTCCAAGGCCTCTTCGTAGGTGGGTAAGCCGGAAGCGATGGTGTAACTAGGTAATTCGGTTTCTGGAGTTCCTGCTTCTAGGTTAACTGACGTTCGTGTTTCTACAACTGTAAAAAAAGAAATTGTATAAATATAACTTTCTTTACGTTTTTGGATAATTCGCAGTAAAAAAACGTACGATTTTTTAAATTTTTAAAAACTTTATAAACCTATGTCCTAAACTCTTAACTTTTAAGTACAGGGTGGTAAAATTTTTAAAAATAAATATTTTTTTTAATATTTGTGATACCACTTTAATATTTTAACGAATTTGGCAGACTGTACTATTATAAGGAGGATTTTTTAAGTAACACATTTTTTTTTGTTGCCAAAATAGGCAGGTCAGTTCTTAGAACCCACTGGTGGAAATAAAAAAAAAGTGGTACACTAAAAAATCTTCTTGATAATACTACATTTTGCCAAATTTCATTAAATATCTAAAGTGGTATTACGATATTAATAATAAATTATTTATTTTTTAAATTTTACACCTGTATCTTAAAAGTTAAGACTTTTAAAATTTTTTAAAGGAAAAAAATTCCCTAAATCTGAATACAATTATCCAACACCCTTATAATGTAAAGAAATTGCCAACCATGATATTTTATTTCTGTAAACAGTTGATTTTATCCATGTCAATCAATTACCTTTTTTTTAGTTTAATGTTAAAGCTATCGAAAAATAACATTATTGGCTTTATCTACAGGGTTTTAAAAAAATTGCTTTTTGTGTCAGGCAGTCCGTTCCTGCAAATAACTAAGCCAAATATAATTAATGGGTTCAATTTAAGAAGACTTATTAGTAACCATCATATGAAAAAAAAATAAAATCACCTAGTATTTTAAAAGTTATTTAAACAAAAACAATTCCAGGGGCGTCCATTATCTACCTGTATCACCGTAGGGCAAGGTCATAGGAAAAAGTTTATAGGAACTTGTCATAATAATATATTTGGGTTTCCTATTAGATTCCGAGAGATTGCCCACATATTCTGGGACACCCTGTATATTGCTACAAATAGCGTATCAACAAATCAAACTATCTTTCAAAAATATTTAGGGTTTTTCCACCGAGACTCAAAAGTATTGAAATCTGCATAAATCATTTTTTTCTTACACAGCGTGATTAAAAACTATTCTTAAAATTTTAAGACTGCGTGAATAACTTATTGGATGTCAATGAAAATAAATATGAAAGTATTTTTAACAACAGGTCGCAGAGAGCTGTTCTATCTCTCTTTATGCGAGTGAATATTTTTTAAAAAGTTCCAAAAGGCCAAAGAAACCAAAAACTTATGAAAATCATTAAAGAAAAACAAATTCTCCATTCCTACCACTAATAGATATTTATGTTATAATAGGGATCATAATAACGATCATTATGATATTAGTCGTAAATATTATCAGACATCAAGCATTGTAAAGTGAATGATTTACCCCCAGAAATTAAAAATTTAGCTGATTGTGCAGTTGCTGGATTAACGCCTGAAAAGTCTAAAAGCGTATATGAAAAAACCAAGGAAGTTTAAAGGTGTAGGGCCCAATGCTTGGCCCATTCGATCAAAAAATGTCCAGCCCAGTATGAAAATAACTGTCAAGTTGGCCCCCCGATTCTGCCAAAAAAAAAATTCCCGAAATAATTTAATGTGTACTGATAAATCAGTGTGTAGTTAGGCAACCATTATACTTTTAAAGAGCCAATGGTCTTAGGTTGTCAAAGGGTTTTTTTGGTGAAAGGGCGCGCGAGTTATTGTCGGGCCGAGGAGACAGAGTTTTTAAAAAAACACTTTTTATTACTCTGGAAAATAACTTTATTTTCAATTTTCCTTGAAAATAAACAAATTTTGTTTTGACAGAAATTCGACTTTCAACAACAGAATTAAACAAAGTGTTAAAACAATACAAATCCTTATATTTATAACATATTCTTATCTAATATAGTATGGGTGTCTATTGTCTAGCTCAGAATTATGGAATATCCGCGCTTATCTCAACCGCGTCGTCTATCATTGTCGTTTTGTTGTGGTTTGTGCCCTTTCGCCGATTGTTTTCTTTTGTGAGTACCTATATTTTGTGGCTGCAGAAGTTTTTGTTAAAAAACCTTCCTATTTTAGTAATTAGTGTTTATTAAATTGTGACTTTAATTTTGTTTATTTTTTTACTTATAATATGTAACAAAATGATTAGAGGTTGTATGGTTTTGTCTTGAAATCAAGGGTAACATCCCGGCATTTTTACTTTAGTTAAGTATTTCTTATATTTAAATTGGTCTTCTTATGAGACGTAAGTTAGGTAACCGAAAAAATAATATATATCCATTATGAATAATAAAATAATGAAAATTTCATAGAAATAGCAGTGGAAAAGTAAGGCAACTTAACTATTTTTAAATATTTGCACAATGTTTGTGTATTTCTGTGGATTATTAAAGAAATAAGGTTTACATTTAGGTACTTTTTTTCATTTAATAATTTAGACATTCTTTTAAAGGATCAAGATTATTAATTTGGGCAGACCAGGCAAATTTTAATATATACAGGTCCCTCTAATTGAATAAAAAAGTACAATTTTATGCTAAAGTTCCTTTTTGCTTTTCTGTATTTGTTTAAGAAGAAATTAGATTTTTTGGTTTCTTAAACTTACATTATCAACTTTATAAGCTCACATACTGGACCATAATTTTAACGGATACTGTTACAATGGATCCTTTACCAAAGGTTACAAACATTTTTAACACTGTTTCTGTCTCATGAATGTTTGTTATTAGTGAAAGTATATCCTAAAAAACAGTTATAAAAATTTTAATTTTAATGTACCCAAATCTTAATTAGATTAAACTCATTTACACTATCTTGCCCTTCTTTTATCACAAATTGGTATAAGTACATGAAAGTATATACAATTTTTTGAAATATCTTTGAATTTGACATTTGATGATGTCAACTTTATAGATAGTAACAAAAAAGAATTATGGAAGTCCGGCTCTGACCCTATTCATTGGCAAACTCCGCGGGGCCAACCCCCTATTCCCGCTGCCCCCACGCCTGGACAATTTTGTTCTACGTATCGGGCTTCCATACACCTTTAAACCCTTGGAAAAAACCTATGCCAATATTGCCCACGAAAGGTGTTTTAGCTTATTTCAAAAAAACAATCAGTGACAAGAAAAGTCTTCAAGTTTATGGTGTTATTACTCGATGTTACGAAGCACGTTGTTAATTAAAAAAATATGTTGACGTAAGTTAGTTTAGTCACCTGATTGCGTTTTTTTAACGAATCTTTCATTCTTACAAACCCAAAAGATTTAAAATTTTGACCAAAGAATATATTGCAAAGTTTTTACAAGGCGAAGTATGAAAAATATTTGCTATTGAAAGTGTCAATGATAATATGTATAAGTGAAGCATGCTGAAGAGAGGAGCTAAAAAATCTAAGAATGGAAGATGTACAAGAAGAAGGGTCTGTTTTTAAAACTGTAATACCTAGTACAGAAAGCAATGTTTCCCGAGAATTCTTTGTAACGCCTGGCGATGTAGAAGGAGTAAATATGGTGCAATTGGTTCGAACCTATAAATCAATGAGACCCACCGATGCCGAAAAGTCTCGTTTTTTTTATCCTTTAGAAACAGCAAATATACAAAGCAGCCAGTGGGTATTCATACTTTTGAAAACATGTGCAAGATAATTGCGTTTTTTTTTAAGTAACCTTATTCTGCCAAATACACTGGTCACTATTTTCTCTAGCCTTATTGCTGGTCGATTCTGGAGTGGATCTTCACATTGTTAAACGCCATGTTGACTGAAAAGTGCACGTTGCTGAAGGATATATAGAAAACATACGCGAAAATAAAAAAAAAAAAATTTCAATATCCGTTCTTAGAAAAAAAAATAGCATTGGGTGTTTAGCCGATTATTTTTTTGCACAAGAAACCGAAAATTTACAAATAACAACCAGAATAATGGGACAATTTCGACGCCTATGTCTAACATTAATCTAACAAATTGCAATAATGTATTATTTAATTTTATTGTTAAATTTAGTTGCTTTTGATAAATGTTTCATATTTTTGCCTAATATACCTAAATATTCTTTTCATTATAGTACTCAGTACCTTTAAGAAATCATTATAGTACTTATTCTAATTGGGAATGGTATTTTGACACTAAAGTCGGAATATAAAAACACTTATATAAACTAAGGGCCATTCAATCTTGGCCTTTTGGAGTACTGAGATCTAAAATTAGACCAAGTTCTTTTTTGACTTGGCAACTTTTTTACTGATCTGTCTGTATTAATAAATGTTCTGTTTTCAATAATTAGCCCAGGAACTGGAGACCTGAAAGTACCCAAAGCTGTAAATAAATCTGTTCAGTTTTCATTTGTGGCGCAATTCTTAGGCCTTTGCGAATGCTTTCGAGCGAGAAAAAGTTTATCACGATTCCGACGTGGGAACCCGCTGAAAATGGCCCCCAAAGTCCCAACAATAAGTTTCCCGCGAATATTTACCAAAATATGCGAATTAGAGAATTTTTGTTTAGACAAAAAATGAAGATCACCTCGAAATCTACAAAAATGGACTCTACCATTTTTTTCGCAACACCAATATTTTTCGCAAAAACGGCCGTCGAAAAATCCATAACATTCCACACTGGATAGATAGCCGGAAACGGCTAAAAAATGCAGAAGGGCAAAATTTTTTTATCAAAACGCAAGAAAGATGGTGAAGGAAATTTTCTGGGATCACTGAACACATGCTAAGGTCCCATTTTAAAAAAGAAATGTTAATAACAAACCATTTTTTCAAAAAATATCAATAAATTAATAAAATACTCTTAAAATATTGTGTGACCGCTTTTTTTCATATTTTAGAAAAATCAGAATGGACCCAAGATAGCGGCATTCTAGCGGTAGAACGGCAGCTGAAGTGAGGAGACTTTTGGGTCCCGTTATCTCGAAAACTATCGATTTTTCTAAAAAAATTATAGGAACCATTTTTGTAGATTATAAGGCATCTCATTTTTGTCAAACAAAATTCTTCAATTCGCATATTTTGGCAGATATTAGCGGAAACCCCATTTTTTGGGCCTTGAGGGGGCCCTTTTTAGCCCTTTCCACCTTTTTTTAAACTTTTTTTGCTTAAAAGCATCCCCGAAGACCTAAAATTGCGCCACAAGGAAAAACTGACAATTTATTTACAGCTTTTTCCCTTCATTTACTGGACTATAATAGAGACAGATCAATAAAAAACCTGTCAAAAAAAAGTGGGGCAAGATTGAGGACAGAACATGGTCTAATATTTAGATCTCAGTACTTTAAGAGGTCGAGAATTCTAAATAGGAACTTGGCCTTTTTTACATAAGTGATTTTGGTGGGAGTTCTTTTTTTTTCCAAGTTCAATAAATAAACAAATGTTAGTATACTATGCTCTGTAGGTAGAATCTAACCTTTAGACTAAATATGAAGTACAAAAATTGCTTATCTGAATGTCGCCTTAAATAAGTCCCGCTTTGTGGTGTAAAAGGTAAAATGTAGCAATTTTTTTGTTTAGTTAACAAAAACCTGCCCGCATTGTTAATGCCATTTGGCGAAAATAGTGAAACACATATTGTATTACCCACTTTATGGTTATGGAGATAAATGTAACAGCTAGAGTGCTATGACACTGAAACAGACATACATGATAAAATTATAACGATTTTACAAAGCCCAAAAACATAAGAGGTTACTGACTCAAAGTTATAGATAAGGATATAAAGCAATAAAAAAATATACAGTTTTATTAAACAATTAATTTGTAACACTGTTTTGTTACGCGATCTTAATAGGGTTATTTCTCCTATTGTCCCGTTTTTTACTCTCATTAAAATTTAACAGCTTTTGCATTATATCTCTCGCCATATCTAGTTGTTTTCTTGGTTCCGTATAATGCCTAATTACCCAAACTGTCTGTAAAGCGGAATACCGTACGATTCAATTAATATAGGTTTTTTCAGAACATTGACCAGGTTCTTTACCTGTATTGTTTAAAACTTTAGACAACGCAATAATGCAGTGACATTGTATTTTACTACATAATTGATGGTTGTTCTGGGAAAGTTTTTTTTTGAAAACTTATAATTCTACCGTAAAAATTTATTTAATTCAGGTTAGTATACATTCAATGAAACTAATTTTAAATGGATTAGGTTCAGTTAACCTAAAAAAATTATTTTAAAAAATCTGTAGAGTACAAATTGATTGACCGTAATATTTGCCTAATGATTTATTCACACATCAGTGACGTCTCAGTCACAGCTCAGTTATGGTCCGTGAAGTTGTATCAGTTCCCGAAAAAAACATCTTTGGTATCATTTAAAATGGTCACGTTAACATATGTCAGGCACAATCACAGTCACAGTCATGCGTCCGTCTTATCTTAGAATCTGTTTTTTTCCTGGGAGCCGTCCTAATTTACTAACGGAGACAGTGCAGCCTCCTGGTCTTTTTGTGCCTAATCTCCCACCAGTTCCTTCTACAAGTCTGTATAACCCGGAGACTGGTTGGTTGATGGGGCCTCATATTCGGTTGCCCAAATAATGCCTGTCTTTTATGATTTAACTCTTCAAATTCGCACAGGATGTGGTAGGCTGTTTTTCTCCCTCATCGCACATTCTGCAATTTGGCTTCCCATTGTATGAGCCTAAGTTGTGTAGGTGTCCTCTTAGGCTCTCGTGACCTGTTAGCTGTCCCACTTCGTCTGAGTAGTTCTTCCTTCGTTCTTTTAGATGGGCCCTTCTTACGTGTGTTATTCTAAAGATGCTAGAGAGTATTCCTCGTGTTTGTTTAGGATCCATTCCCTTACTTACTTACTTACTTACAAATAGCTTTATTAATTACGAATATATTTACAACACTTCTGAGACTACATCTGTACACACAATCTATTTACAATATATAAATAAAAGTATATACATATATCAGGGCATATTCTGGGGTGCCTTCACAGGCTTTGAGAATGGGCGACAACCGGGTGAGGGTTGGGGCTGGTGGAGACCCTGGAGGGGAGTGGGGATGGTGTTTTCCGAACACTGATCTCTCAAATGCTATTAGACACAAGATCTACTAAAAGTTTAGAAGTTATTATGTTAATTAAGTTGTCTTAGCATATTGTAATTAAAATATATTGCTGGGAAAAGTTCCCAAAAACCCAGCTCGTTTTTCATCAGGTACTACGTAGCTTTGATCTGGTACAATGTAGCAGTTAAAACCAAGCTCGGTCTGTATGGATCTATTCCCTAGTTTGCCTTCGTTCTTTTTTGGTCACTCCAAGGGCAGATTCTGGTTCAAAGTATGGTGTGGATGATCCCTATCTCGATATTCAGAATCCATTCCGTCCTAACGTATATTCATTGCCGACCATATTTTTTAGTTTTAACTGAACCTTGGCCGGTGATTTGATAATGACAAAATGCGTGTTACAAAACCTTGCATTTGGTCATAAAAACTCAACCGCTGTGTTCACACATCGTCGTTGTGGTTGGGCCAGTAGAATCTTTTGGAACATGCGCTAGAGTTGCTGGTTATCGGCAACTCTTGCCACCGTATGGAACGGGATCCGAAGCTAAGATGAATACAAGGCTTTAACTCAAGGTGTTAGCATACCGTGCTGATGAGTGAATGACATCCTGTGCCTTAAACAGGTGTCCCCAACGGTGCCTCTGAGATACAGGGCGACCTCTCAGAGTATCTAGCCTTACTGCGGTAATGCGGGGCTCTGCCGTGGTGGACTATTACTTCCCTAGCTCCACACAGAAAGAGGACAGAACCGCTTTCATAGGAAAAAAGTGACAAAGGTGCCATGACCGAAACGGATAAATCCGTTTCGAGAGGTGCCACTCAAGGTCACAAGCAAAAACACCGGAACGGGGGAATCCGTTTCGTAAGGTGCCTCTGAATCACCGGCGCCTGTTTCACGGGAAGGGCTAATCCATCCCGAACAAACAGGTGCTTAGGAAGGGTTCCCTGAATCCAAACAGAAGGCGACAAACCGCCTTTATTAAAAAGGGTTCCTGGCTTTAAACAGAAAGCGGATAGGACCGTTTTCATAGGATAAGGCCGAAGATGCGCCTCAGAAAGAACATCTGGTTCCTGTAACAAGGACCTGGTAGCTACCCACTCACTAGACCGGAGAGGAGGGCATGATGGATCTAATCGTCTGCTCGTCATACTCTCCAGGAGACAGGGACACCAGGACACATCAGAACACATTGTGCTGTGTCCGGTAGCGACACGAGTAAGGGAGATGTAATACTCTCTCCCAATCTGATATCGGATTCGTTGAAGTCTGATCCTGTTGGGAGAAATATAAAAAGGTGTGAGCCACAATAGACCGAGCGGTCGCGGTGGAGGGCGTAAAAAGTCCACTCACTTTAAACCTACCTACCTACCTACCTGGTCATAAAAAAATTAACAAAAAAATACAAATAGAGGATTCGCTTCCGAAACCATATTTTTCTCTGGAAGCGCTGCAAAAAACCTTTTTTTGCAAAATCCAAAATGAAAAGTTTCTTTACCCAAGTGTTCCTCTTAAATCCGATAACATCTGGCATATATTAGGTGTGGGTTCTATCTTTCACTTTTAAATAAAAAAATCTGAAAATCCTCGAGCCGTCACTGGAAGGGGTGGGCTGGATTTAAAGAGGGGGCAGGCTGGGCATATGCCCGGGGCCATACAAAAATGGGCCCTCACAACATAAAACAATAATCCGCCCATTTAGAAAATTGTTTTTATTTTATGCAAATACATTTTTATATTTAAATATAGAATTTTATTATAATCTAAACAAATTACATTATATGAGTAAAAAATACAGTAGTTTTCAGGCTGAAATAGTAAAACATAATAAGTTTATGTTGTGGATTTCTTCTGCCTTTTACTCTGTTAATTTAGGGGCCAAAGCTAAAGTTGAATGTTGTCCTGCTGCGATTACATTTTTTGATTTATAAAAGGAACCTAATGTGTTTTTACTTTCTTTACATATAGACACAATTTGTAAACAGAATGATAAAAACCTGCATCTCCTATTGTTGTTTTTAAAAAAATAAATCCTACTCCATGGTCATCTAGAAGTAATGCCTTTAAAGTACTATTGAAATATTCCAATTTATATTAGAGAAATAATATTTACAATTTTAGAAGACAGCAAGCAACAATTTAAAATTTGTAGCCATGCAAATAGTTTGTGTAACCAAATGTGTTTTTGGAAACGAGAATATTTGCAATATTTTGGAACAAAATATGAGAGAGAGAGGACAAATAGCACAAGTAATATGCTTCAATATTCAAATATTGACCTTAATTAATAGGTGGCAGTACTAAGATCACTTAAAGAAATTATGAAATCCAGACGTGCTAACTTCGAAATATATAATTCAAGAGAGACTATTAAACTCATAGGAAACGACAAAGGACTTACACCACTGGATTTTTGCAAAGGCCTCGAAGGCTGAAATGACACCACAAAAGAAAATTAACTCAAAATTTTACTCTTCTTAAAGAACAATTTATTTTTCTTTAAAACAAAGCCTTTCCACTTCTGAATCCATTTATTTTAATATTGGATTTATACATCATATGAAAAATTTTACTCCCAATGAAATTAAAGCTCACTCACTAAAACTTTTTAGAATTTACAATAATGATTCAGATAAGAACCCAGGAGTTGATCTTGTACAATTCGTTGAATTTTTCAGTACAGGCTTACTTAATCTAAGCAAAGATCTTCAAATGTACGTGTTGCTGAAAGAAAAAATGTGGATGATGCGGCTCCATACGTTAAGGTAACACTCCGTTTATATTTAGTTCTAATAATAACTAATTGCAGTAGGGAGAGATCATTCTTAAAGACCAAGTTAATTAAAATTCGACTTCCGTCTAGGATGGGTCAAGAGCTTTTGAATCATCTCTCTATAACGAGTATTGAGCACGATGTTTTAAAGGAATTAGATATGTATAATATAATCCAACAATTTGCGTAAAAAAAAATCTAGAAAAGTGCAAGACCTTTAACAACAGGTTATCTAACCCTATTTTATTAAACTTATAACGAAATTGTTTTTTTTTCGTATTTTATACCATTTTGAAAAGAACTGCACTTTAATTTGTAATTGGTATTATTTTAAGTTGTAGGCCCCACATGAAATCTGCCTCCACAGTCCTAAATCCGGCGCAGGAAGTGGGTAGACAACCATTTCTTCCTTTTTTAAACTCATTGGATTTATTAAAAAGGAGAGAGAGAAATAAGTCACAAAAAACAAGCCACATTTCACTTCGTCAAGCTGTGGCAACAATGGATGATGAATGGATAATTACATTTTTAACTAACCTTTACATATTTGCTAGTATGATAAAGCCATAAACTGACAAATCTCTTTTATGTTTATTTCTTGTTTGTCGGTTTTTATAAAATATGCATCACTAATCTTAGGCCTATAAAATAAGGTCATTTTTATTTAGTTAAATACATCCTGACGACACTAAGTGTATCACTTTGAAAAAGATCATCGACATTTTGAGTAAACAAAAAAGCAGCTATAAATTTTAACGAAATTGTATGGCAGACCTTTTATTAGTCTTTGTTTTATTTTATACCGGTAGGATTAAATGATGTTTATCTTTCCTACAAAAAAATGTCAAGACAATCGGACATTATGAGGTAAAGGTTAGAGAGAAGTTAATGTACTATTAAGTACTGGCAGAGAGATAACATAATGAATTCTTTATTATACTGCAATGGCAATAAAATACTGGGTATCGCAATTAAAACTTTCCACTTTAAGCTCCTTGTAAAAATTTCTTTGGAATCAAAAATACGTTTAATATTTTTTTACGTATTAAAAAACCACCTGCTAAATGGTTTTTACTAAATATTTTTCCGGAAGAAATTTAGTTTCGGAGAAATATTTTTAGAATTTTGTTATCCGGTATAGTCCAGTAAATGAAGGGACAAAGCTGTAAATAAATCTGTACAGGTTTCCCTTGTGGCGCACTACTTTAGGACTTCGGGGATGCTTTCAAACGAAAAAAAAGTTTACCAACATTAACAGGTGGGTAAGGGCTGAAAATGGCCCCTTAAGGCCCGAAAAATAGCTTTCCTGCTAATATCTGCGAAAATATGCAAATTGGAGAATTTTTATTTAGACAAAAAATAAAAATTGCCTTGTAGTCTACAAATATGGTCCTTATAATTTTTTTGAAAAATTAATAGTTTTCGAGATAACGGGACCCAAATGTCCCCTCATTTAAGCCGCTATCTTCATGGATTCACTTATAAGCGGGCGGACGAATTGTTCCATTACTCGGGCAATAATGTACATTTTTTGATCATTAAAAGTTCATCGGAATGGGAAAACCTGTACCTATCATTGCATATGAGTTTGGTCCCAATCTGATTTTTCTAGAATATTAAAAAAAGTTTTTTTCACAATATTTTGAAAGTATCTCATTAATTTATTGATATTTTTTGAAAAAATGGTTTGTTATTAACATTTTTTTTATAACAAGACCTTAGCAAGTGCTCAATAATCCCAGAAAATTTCCTTTACTATCTTTTTTGCGTTTTGATAAAAAAGTGTTTTGCCCATCTGCATTTTTTAGCCTACTACCACATCTATCCAGTGTGGAATGTTATGGATTTTTCGACGGCCCTTTTTGCAAAAAATATTGGTGTTTTTTTAGAATTAATAAAATATACCAAATACACAGTATTTGCTTTAGAGATTTATTAAGTTAAAATGTAAACTTGCATCATAATATAAAATATAACCAAAAATAAACACCCAATATTCTAAATATAAACTAAAAAACGTTGTACTGTATACAGAAAGTAAAACAAATATATTTAAGACAAAAAGTATACCTCTTAGCAAAGATAATACTACTACGAATAGATGGTTCATTTAAATGGGGCGTTTTGAATCAGTTCGAAGATATCAAGACCCGTAATGCATGATAAAATTAAGATCGGTAACCCCTGCCCCAGCGAAACAAACCGTGCGACATTGCCAATGTCTGTCGCTTTACCTTGATTGGAACATTTAAGTAGCGAAAGCGGGCGGCTAAACGGATTGTCTTTTTCAGTCGCGTTTCATCACGCCAATGTAAACGCGCAACACTGTTTAACTTTCGTTCAAGGATAGCGCGAAAATCTCTCGATGGACATCGGCTCGCGTTAGCCAAAGTCCATTAGGGGTATCAAAAATATAGCATTGAATGTTTCATCTTATCCGTAGTAGTATTATCTTTGCTCTTAGTGATCAGCGAGACCGGTCTTGGTCTTGCGGTCTTGGTCTTGGTCTTGCAGCAAGACCAAGACCAAGACCGCCTTTTCGCTTGCAAGACCAAGACCAAGACCGGGGTATGCAAGACCAAGACCAAGACCGGGGTGTGCAAGACTACGCAAGACCAAGACCGACCTGCAAGACTCTTGCACTTCTGCAACTTTTTTTTGATATTGTAATATTTTATTGTTATATTCAATATACAGAGAGGTATTTTATACAGACATGACAAAAACTGTGTCAAGAACTGCCAAAAGAGGCGATTATTTAATAAGTAAAAGTTTCTTAAATAAAATAATAATTAAATCGATCACTTTGTTCTTTTAGTTCTATAGTTGTTTAACAACGATAACGAGTAAATTTAATAACACGTTTCAAAAATAATGAGATGTTGGCTCAATGGTCTGACAAAGCTTGACATCTCCGAAATCGTTTACGACAGAGAAAAACTAGGGATACAAAAGTTATGGAAGCTGAAAATTGCTTTTATATTTTTAATGTTTTTTTTTTCAAATTAGCTATCAAGTGATGCCACTTACAGGGTGGATCAAAAATTCCCAAATCTCAGAAATACGTTATTTTTGTTTCACACTGTAAGAAGTAGCACCATTAGATTGCTTCTTAAAATTAAGATAATGTGAAAGTAATGGATTAATGAAAAATATATTTGCCATATGATAAAGGAATTCTGTTTATATAAATAGATTGTAAAAATCACGTCCGGTTTAGACGGAAAAGTCAAAACCGAAAATAATATTTAAAAACCATCTACGTCGACATTGTTTCTATATAACATTAATTTCCTGCATAATATACAGCGTAGCGATTAGGGGAAAAGCTAAAATTAAGGGAGTTTTCTTGAGTGGCAGTGGATTGATCGAAAAATTCTGGAATAGATAATAATTTTACATTTTATGCCCTTTTTGTCTATAATTTTTGTATGTTTAGTTTTTCACTATAATGGATGATTTCGGAGATATCCAGCTTTAAGCCCCTTGTATCTGCAGATTGTTTATAAAGTATTTCTACAAACTTTGTACGGCAAATGTTTAACCATTTTAAAGGTAAAAAGTTTATATAAACTGAAAAGTTTTTTAAATAACTTTTTTTTTTAATCAGAAGTCACTGTTTACATATCAGAATTATTTTCACATAAATTTCACATCTGGTTGAAATTAAAAGTCTTTTTTTTCTGCTCACACAGTACACAGTTTTGTATTTGATTTAATTTTATCGGCTTCTTCAAAGAAAATTTATATAATTCTCATCCCTCAAATGTTTCTATATGCCACTAAATGTATAAAAGAAGGTTAGAGTCTTAATTTAACCAAAAATAGAGCAACATAAAGGAGTGGATCTACGCAAAGGCTGAGTAGGCTGAAGCCTAGGGCGGCAAATATTATAGGCAGCAAATTTACGATTAATTTTTAAAAAAACGTAATGGTAAATTAATATATTTTTTTAATATTTAGCGAATAGATAAAAAAATCCTGAAATTTTTTTGTTTTAAAGAATTGTTATTTAATTTTCTGTATGTTTTACTTTTGTTAAATTTGTTTAATAAATTTTTATGAGAATAACTAGGGTAGTTTACATTCAAAAAATATTGAATTATTACGGCGGCAAAAATATATTAGCTTATGGGCGGGAAAAAAGTTAAATCCGGCCCTGGCGCTATAAATAAATAAACCCATTCCTTGAAAATATGCTTTTTAATCAAATAATTAAAATGTTTGTTTAAGATTAAAATTGGTATATTTTAAAATTTTAAAGCAAAAAATATAGTCCCCATCTTTATTTGTAAGTATTTAAGTATTAAAAAAATATATATTTTATTTAAGATTGCTTAGTTTAAATTATTACTACCAAAAAAAAGCAAGACCAGCAAGACTCTTGCAGCAAGACCAAGACCAAGACCGGGTGGTGCAAGACCATGACCAATACAAAGACCTTCTTTTGGCTTGCAAGACCAAGACCAAGACCAGGCTTGAAAGACCAAGACTAGCCCGGTCTTGGTCTTGGTCTTGTTTTGCTCATCAATAATACCTCTAGACCAAGACCGAAGTGGTCCCATTATATAAAAACTTTTCTAGCAAGTATTCCCAACTAGAACTTTCCAAAACATAAATCGCGAACACGATCCGGATTAAGAAATCGACTGATTATAGAAATCCTACTGCATAAAACTGTAATTTAGATTTTGTGCGGATTACTCGAGAATCCGATTTATTGGAGTTCGGATTAGCGGAGCGCTACTGTAATATATATATATATATATATATATATATATATATATATATATATATATATATATATATATATATATATATATATATATATATATTAGGGTGACCGCAAAAAATCGATGTCAGAATTTTGTTCGTCTGGATCCCACAAAACGATTCCCCCTTTCCAGATATTGAGATAGCCGAAAAAGAGTTTTGATTAAACGACGTTAACCCATGCCGCTCGTCGCTCAAAGTTTGAAAAAATCCCAATTTTTGGCCAAAAAGCTGACATAATAAGCCATAACTCAAGAACGGTAACTAATAAAAACACGCTTAATATCTCAAAAAAATAGCTAATAGTTTTTTAAAATTTATATTCTATACATAATTGTTGATATTTTAAGTCAAACGGAGTTACAACAGCCTTTAACCCCCAAAAAGTAACCAGGTACCCAGTAGGGGGGCTCGTTTGGGAGTATTCTGAGAATTTTCCGGTTTTTACATTATGTGTCTCGGATTTCCCTTTTCTTTGTTAAAAGTATTTTGGAACTCAATTTTCAAACATAAAGAACCTTTTGTTCAAATTTAATCTTTTATTATATGGGCATTTCCTGACTAGTTTACCAAAGAAAGACCCGTTTTACAGGTAAAAAGGAGGGTAAATCTAATTTCTATTTTAGGGATTTGGGATTTTACTTCAGCGTACAACCGACCTTTCATTTATTCAGTTTAGTTTCTAAAGTGCCTTTGAGCTGGTTAGATCGAACAATTATTTAGTGAAGATATTTTAACATTTTTTTGTTTTTTTTAATTTTTCCCCCAAGTGTGTTTATTGTTTTTATAACTTTTATATTATTTTAAAAGACATTTGAAAACATTTTATTGAAATTAAAGTTTGTAATATATTTTAACTGTTATTTACCTATTAAACTCGGGAATGGCATCCACATCAGGTGTACAAAGCCGGACCAAGGATAAAATTTTTTCTTGTGGGCTATCCCATTCACCAGATCACCGGTTGTAAACTACCCTCAAATCGTCAAGTTTTGTGTGCTTTATTTTATAATTTACGTACTGTGAAATTAACTGTAAGAGAATCAGCAAAACTTGCCATACGAGAAGTGTTCATTTTTTGAGAGAAATACATGACTAAACATGAGCAAGATGCAATTACTAAGCTAGAAAAACTTCACGCCGAGTGGAGAACTCTTCAAAAAGATCGGAAGAAAACATCGGAAGCGGTTAAGAACAAATTTAAACAGTTTGTTGAAAAGTTGACGATCTCTTTGATATTTCAACAAGATGCCTGGCCTCTGAGGGAAATCGGAAGAAGATAAAGCGTTTCTCGTAAAACAGAAGGCAGAAGGGCTGGGCCCCATGACTGGAGTGGATCTCAAGTTGTCTCGGGGCTGAAAAATCAAGGCGCAAAAAGAACTTGAAAAAAATAAAACCGACTAATCCAAGAAAGAACTTTTGATATTGGTGAGTTTTTTTTATTAATAATATTCTAAAAATAGATAAATAATAGATTATAGTTATTTTTTAAATAATACTTATTAATAATTAGAAGTAGGTAATTTAGATGAAGACGAGTTCGAAGAAGAAGAAGAAAAAGAAGACACTGAAGAGGACAGCATCCACTAGGAACTTGAGAGCTTGGAGGAAATGGACATCCCTAAAGAAGCTGTAGAAGATCCAGGACCATCTGAGAGCAAGAGGATGAAAGTTTCATTTGCAAGGGGCGGAAAAAGGGTTTTAAACATGAAACTGTCGATTTTGTTAGATCGATGTAAAGTATCCGACAGTAATGCCACGAGAATTTTAATAGCTACTCTAGAAGCACTAAACCTTGACCCTCTTGAGTACAAAGTATCGAAAACTTTATTACATTATAAAAGGCAAATGTTCAGAGAACAATATACTAAAAAATTTTTGATAAAGTGAACATACCCGAAAAGAGCCCGTGGTTGTCCATTGGGACGGTAAACTTTTTCCGGTTATTTTAAAAATGAGCAATGTGAGCGAATAGCTATTGCTATTTCATATGGCGAAAAGGAACAGCTGCTGGGAGTTCCTGTAAAAGCAAACAGCTCTGGAGAGGAGCAAGGAGCCGTATATGAATGTCTACATGAATGGGGTCTTCCCAACACCGTCAAGGCGATTTCTTTTGACACGACAGCATCCAACACGGAAGACTAAAGGAGCATGCGTCATATTGGGGAAAATGTTAGGAAGAGAATTGTTATACCTAGCTTGCCGTCACCATATTTGAAATTCTGTTAAGAGGCGTATTCGACACAAAAATGGGGCCCAAACCCCTGGACCCCATCCAGACATTTTTAAGAGATTCCTTACTGCGTGGCCCAAAAAGGACAAAGGAAAATAGGACACAGGTATCAGTGACAACTTTAAAACAAAAGCAGCTAACCCCCAAAGTAATTGCAAATGTTACTGGAATTCAAGACCAAATTAACTGAGAGCCACCCCAGAGATGACTACAAGGTATTGCAGTTTGGGTTTTCGTATTTGTTTGGGTCAAACTTAGAGGCAATGTTGTGGGTTTTAGGGAAACCCCGGAGCCATTCATCACGCTAGGTGGGAAAAGGCAAAGGCTATTTACCGCTTAAAAAAATTTATTTTTCGTCGTCAATTTAAGATGTCTAAAGAAGAAGAAAGTTCTGTGCGTGCTATTTCTGTTTTCCGGTTAAAATTTTTTTTTCAAGCTTGGTTTAAAGGGTTTAAAAGCTTATCTTGCACCAAAGCAAGATTTAGGTATTTTGGGATAGTCTGTTAGACCATAAAGGAATGTGACAACGACATTGCAGACATAGCCTTTACCAAATTTTCGAATCATTTGTGGTATTTGAATGCAAATTGGTGGGATTATCGTTTTTTGATCCCACCATTACAGACGATGAAAAGTTTTTAATGGCTAACAAATTGCTCAGTAAGGGACAGATGAACCATCAGAGCAACGCTAGGGTTGTAAATCCAAAAGTTAGTAAAGAAAAATTAAAAGAGGTAAATTTATGGAGGATTGGTAAATTTTCTTACCAAAGAAACGTTTACCTTCTTTTACCGATTTAATATAAAAACATATTTCCAAGACAACATCCAAACACCTGGCCTCAAAATAAAAGACTTCCAAGAAGGATTAAAATGGTCAAAAAATTAAAAATAGTTAATGATATGGTTGAGCGGGGGTAAAATTAATAACCGACTTTTAAAAACCTTTTTTACAAAAGATGAAGAACAAAAAAGCAATATGTCCCAAGTTGTAAGTAAATGCCGAGCATTATATCCTGACGTTTCAAAAAATACTTTAACAAAAGCTCTAGAATAGATTAGATAACTATGTAAAATTATCAACTCATGTAGGTACTCCCTCTGTATCTTTTCTGTGTCTGTTTTGTATGTATTTTTATACCTGATTTTTATATTTTAAAATAAAAATGTCATTAGACTTATAAGTATTACTTGTTTTTTTTATTATATATATACTTAAAACTCAAAAAAAATACCAAAAAAAAGCAAAATTTATCACTTAATAACAAAATATACGAAGTATGCTCCTAGTGGTACCAGGTCACGTTTTTGGGGCTAAAGGCTGTTGTAACTCGGTTTGACTTAAAATAACAACAATTATGTATAGTATATAAATTTTGAAGAACAAAATTAGCTTTCTTTTAAGATATTAAGCGTGTTTTTATTATTTACCATTCTGGAGTTATGGCTCCATATGTCAGCTCTTTGGCCAAAAATTTTAATTTTTTCAAACTTTGAGCGACGAGCGGCAAGGGTTAACTTCGTTTAATCGAGCTCAAATTTCGGCTATCTCAATATCTGGAAAGGGGAATCGTTTTGTAGGGTCCAGACGAACAAAATTCCGACATTTTTTTTCCCTATATATGAGATCCGGTCACTTTAATATATATATATATATATATATATATATATATATATATATATATATATATATATATATATATATATATATATATATATATATATATATATATATATATATATATATATATATATATATATTATATATATATATATATATATATATATATATATATATATATATATATATATTTATTTTATTTTTTTCTTAATAAATCGGAATGATTATGACGTCATTGTGACGTCACGCGGCATTTAAATGTTTAGGTGTTGTTTTGACGCGGGCTTTTTATATCTGAATTTAAAATGCTTAAAGCATTTTTATAAAGTTAAGTTTAAAAAAATATATATATGGCAAAAGTAATATTAAGTTATAAAATGTTCTTTTTAGGCAATATAATCTGTATTAACATTTTTTTTTCGTTAATATAGACACTAAGTAATTGGACCATTGAGATGTTAAGAAATATAGGAGATTCCATTTCCTAGACATAAAAACTGTATTCCAAGCAGAATCTGATTTGATATATATGCAGAGTTTACAGATTAAAAAAGAGAAAAATATTATTTGGATAGAAAGCAAAACAAGTAAGAAATTTTGAATTCCGAAAATACCAAACGTTGTTGTTTCATCGGATTTTCCTGATGAAAGGAATTCAACACAAACATAGAAATGAATCATGCATCTTAAAGAAAATATTTAAATTATCTGTATAGTCATTAGGATAACAAAAGGTTTATACCAAAAATGTCTACACGTTATGGTGATAACTAATGTTTGCTTTTTAAATAAACACAAATATTTGGAAAACGACTCATATTTTTTCTAAATGCCTTACAAATACCACAGAAATGAATTTTCCCAAAAAAAACTAAAAATTTAAACTTAATCTTTAAAAAATATTTGCATTAGAATAAGTCAGTGGCAGCTTCATATATAGGGGAGAAAGAGGCTGAAGCCTCCCAAGACAAAATGTAAATAAGGAATAAATCAAAAATAACATTTTTTACTAAATAAATCAACCCAAAAAATTAATTAAACTCTCAATTTTTGCCTTATTAATTTATCGTTATTTTTTACGTGGCGGAAATTATTTTCGCCCTAACCGTCCGCCTAAACAGCTGCGTCGTATGACTCTACCGCACCAGCGAGTTATTTCATACGGGAACACACGAAAGAGCGATATACTTTTCCAAACTCAGCCAGTACGATAAAAGGTCTAATGGCCGGTTGCACCAAAAGTATCTTAAGTAGACCTTTATTAAGAAGCTCTTAAAATTAAGGGTAACTTAAATTGTTTTCGCTTTCACCATTAGATTTTTATTGCAACTTAACTAAGACTACTTAGAAAGATGGCAACGTTGCATCGTTCTTCTTTTTATTGTTGGCCTTTACAACGCGAATAATCAGAATTAACTGATATTAGATCTTTCCTTTTCTAGTTTGTGTGTCATTTAAATGATAGAAATAATAGACTTGAATCTTTGTAAATAATTAAAAGTATTTTTTTTTCATTTTATAGACATAATAATACAAACTCGGTCGTTACTTTGTGATTTTTTGTTGCAAAATCAATAACAATATGGGAAAAAAGATCAAGGGCGCCTTTCTTTACGGCCATGAAAAGGGAATAATTATTGTCAATATGAAATATAAACACAAATACATAATTTAAAAAACTATAATTATTTTATATGAACAAATTAAATATTCCTAATTTACAAGTAAATACCTAAAATTTAAAATCTAATACAAACTTGTCATGTTTAAACTAAAGCTCATCTTTGATTTGCTCAAGTAAGCTTAGCACTGTTGGTTTTGTTAATTTGAACCTTTTGAAAAATGTAAGATTATCCATCTCGTCAAAACAGTTCTTTTTAAAAATAACAGAAAAATGTCCAAAAGAATAAAAAAAAGGCAAATAAATCTCAAAATTGCCACAAGTTATAAAAATTCACTGTCTCTACATTTTTCTTGGAAATCTAATTAACATCGCATTTATATCACAATCCAAAACACCATTGTTTAAAAACTCCGTTTTTACATAATTTTTATCAAACTAATTATTTGAAACTGCAAACAAACGAAAAATAAATAAACAGTAAACAAAATATTTGTCAAATGTCAACTTCAAATTACTTAAGGGTCTTAAGGGATCATTAAGTACAGAAAATCCTACACTTAAAGTTAAGGGACCATTAAGGACTAATTTCAGCTGGTGCAAGAAACATTTAAAACTTAAGGGGCAGTTAATGCTTAAGAACAACTCAAGTGTCGCAAAAAGTGTTGGTGCAACCGGCCATAAAGCACATATACGCTGATAATAGGGTTCATTCCCGGGAATTCTCGACTCGAGAATTCCCGGGAAATCGTTGAGCTTTGTTCCCGGGAAATTAAGCTCGAGAAAACTCGAGAACTCGAGAAATCATATTTGAGTCTATGAAATTATAAAATAAAAGTATTTGCGTCTGCCGTTTGCTTTAAACGCGCGGCGGCGGGGCGGCACGGGAAGCGCAGTGGTACCCTTTGATCTCGCCGATCGCGCGCGGCAAGCGCTCTGGCGGCGTCGTTTTATACATAATACAATACAGTAGGTAATACACCAATAATGCCAACCTAGGAAATTATTTCCTAGTTCTAGGGATTTTTTCCTACAATAGGGAAAAAGGGAATTTTGTCTAATATCTAGGGAATTTTCAACTTTCGATTGTTTTCAGTTCAATTTATAGAATTTCAGACAATTTATCAATTTTAATATTAAATGGACTACTAATGACAAGTACCTATTAAATCCTTATACCCTGGGTTATGGTTTGACCATTGTATCTTTTCAAATATTGCTTCTTGTTGCGCTAATTAATCTAATACGGGTTAATTCGTGGTATCGGGTTTCGGGGAATTATAGATCAACTGCTACTTAGCATCTCTCTGCATGTTGTTGCCCTTTCGTATTTTATGGTTGTTGTCCACAAAATACGAAAGGAAAAAAGAAATGTCAAGTTCGTGTATTTGTTGCCTCACAATAATGCCGAGACTGAGCGAGTATTTTCAGTCGTTCGCATCCAGTGAGGCATTAAATGCAGTGTGTTTAATTCGTCTTTCTAGTGAAAACTACTGCCAAAATTATTCATTAAATGAAAAGCATTTAAGTCTTCTAAAAAAGGAAAACCTTTAGAAAAAAAAGATTGATTTTAAGAATTTTTGGAATTGTTTTTTTTTTGTTTAGAAACTTTTATTTTTGTTAATTCATTTTGCTATCTATGTCCATTGTTACCATGAGATTTTATTTTTATGTATTTTTTGAACTTTTCTGACAATAAAGTCATTTCGTAAATTATTTTTCTATTTAATTTTGATCTAAGGAGTTCTAGGGATTTTTTCACAGAAAAATTGGGAATTTTCAGCGAGCTTGGTTGGCAACACTGTAATACAAACACGTTCATTAGTGTTTCGACTCTAGCTGAGTTCAGACGGTTTACAAAGTGTAGTACACGCAATTTGTAAATTTCTCGACAACCCGAGAAGACCCGAGAAATTAGCCTCGAGAATTCTCGAGACCCGAGAAATTGATAAGCTCGAGAAATCATGAACCCTAGCTGATAAGAATCTATAAAAGGCGGTTTTTAAACAAGGCATTTTAAGAAAGAAGTTAGCAAGTAATATATTAAACGCCTTGTTTTGTTTTCCGTGTTTATTGTTTTGCTCTGACTATTTTTCGGATAATTTCCATAATAATAATTTTTGTAACCATTGTAACCATGAAAATTATCCGAACAGTTAACAGTTTATAAAAATACCAAACCGAAGAAAACTAAACTAGGTAAACCTATCAGTCCATCATTAATTGTATAAAAAAAGAAGTATTGTCATTATGTTTACATTAATCGTAAAAATTACATAACATTAAACAATTTTTAATTTGTTGCTTAAACATGTGACTTAAGTATTTCCTTAACCGATATTTAAAATTAAATTTCAGCAATTTATAAATCCTACTACACATTAACTTTTCACATGATCACAAGATTTACATTATTTTTACTAATGCTTGGGTATTTTCATCACATGATGGTCAGAACTGGTTAAAGTATTTTCAGGGACGTGAAATAAAGTTAGTGGTCAACGTAGATTGACCTAAATAAATTAACATTTTTATAATATATTCAAAATATCTGTATTTTTTGCTTTTTTATAATAACAAATGTTTACTTAAAAATAATAGATTGCATTGTTGTTAGCATGAAAAGGCTTGAAAGATTTTTTAATTATTTATTTAGCATAATTTACATAGCATTCCTTAAGCTCAAAACTAATTAGCATTTCTTCTGTAGAGAATAATTGGGAAAGCAAAATACTAACAATAGGCTATTTGAGAATACAAAAAATAAAGTGTCAATTATTGTTATCAGTATAAATTAAGAGTTTAAAATTTTTTAAACATTTGTCACGTGACACAAAACGGTCCTGATAGGTCGAGTTTATAATGACCTGCTTGTAAACCTCGTTTGCGCCTATTTGTGATATATTAGCTTTCGAAACTGTTTTAATAAGATTTTCCTATATTATCCATTGTTTTTGTGTGATTTATTTGCAATATTTTACAAATTCTGTCAAGTACTTTAACCGTGGACAACGATTTTGTAGAAGCAGACAGCAGACAGCAGAAACCTGCCCCAAGTCGACGCAATCATGGTCGAATTATTTTTCTAAAATAATTCCGACTTTTATGCTTCGGAGCTAAAAAATGTGAACACAGCAAAGTAAGAATAAGACACTAGACGAAGGAAGCTGGATGATTTAATATCTCCTCACTTCTTCGGTACCACACTCGGCTATGTTCAGGAGGTAAAGTATCTTGGATTAACTCTGGACTCTAAGCTAAAATGGAATTCACATATGCAGAATGTGATTAATAAGGGCAAAATGGCTCTAATGGCTACCAAAAGAGCTGTAAAAAATTGGGGATTTACGGGATAGTGCACTGGTTGTACACTGGTGTGGTAAGACCCATGATAACCTACGGTTCAACTATCTGGTGGCCAAAAATAGAACAGAGAAAAGCAGAGCTGGAGTTATCCAAACCCCAGCGACTAGCATGTCTCTGTATAACGGGAGCTATTAGAAGCACTCCAACTGCAGCTATGGAAACCCTACTAAACTTCCCCCCTCTTGGTATAATTATTAAGGCGGAGGCGAGGATTGGGGCATACAGGCTGAAATGCAACGGCAACTGGTGCTCTGGGCCTGCCCTAGGACACACCAGAATAACGAGCAGTATCACAAACCCAATATTTGAGATGAGCAGTGATACAATGCCAAAACGGATAAATACACACAGACCATACAAAACCCAGCTTACCTGGGGCGGTAGTGAGCGATCTCCTGGTCAGTCTCGGAATTTGGTTTGGTATACCGATGGATCCAAGACTGACAATGGAGCCGGCGCGGCACAGGAATACATGGTATGACCCCTAGGTTTAATGCTTATGCTTCCCTGGGGAAATATGCCACTGTTTTCCAGGTGGAAATATATGCCATTGAACTTTGTCTGCGAGAGAACTTGAGGAGGAGATATAAGGGCAGGGACATTACTATCTTCTCTGATAGTCAAGCGGCCATAAAAGCTTTGGCATCTCAACAAGTCAACTCAAGGTTGGTTTGGAACTGTCTGCAATGCCCCTAAACCTGGCTAACCACAACAAAGTTACACTTTCCTGGGTGCCAGGACACAGGGGAATACAGGGCAATGAAAATGCAGACTCCCTGACCAGGCGAGGCTCCTCAGCAATGTTTGTGGGTCCTGAACCTGTTTTTGGAATACCAAAAGCCTCGGTTCGTGGCTACATGACTCGGTGGATTTAAACACAACATCAGTCATACTGGAACCACATTCCAAGGCAAAATCACACTAAATCAATGTTGGACTCACCATCGAAAGCATTTACAAGTGAACTACTAAAACTAAATAGGAATCAGATTAGAATAGTGACAGGATTAATAACCGGACACTGCACCCTAAGAAAACATATGCACACTATGGGCATCTATAGAGAAGAACCCAATTGCAGACTATGTGACGAAGAGGAAGAGACAGCCTCTCACATCATATATGAGTGCCCTGCATTTACATACTGGAGAACAAATCAAAACCTCATGGTGGACACTAACCACCAGGAGGCTGGAGACCAGAAAAGAACAGTAAAAGGGCTACTACACCTGTCTAAGGTGTCAAACCTTTTTAACTGAAACAAATACACAAGAGATACAACAAGCCCTGTAGGCTGCAGTGTCGAGGCGGACAACACCTCAACTTGTGTATTTAGTTTATCAATCAATCAATCAATCAAGAATAAGACACTTCAATGGTAACTTAAATTATATCACAAGAAAGTGAAGTAACGATGAACTTCCACAGCATGCAAGAACTTTTATAGGTTATAAATGTTCCTTTTTTAAATTTATTTATCTTTAAAATACCCCTCAAATTTTCTTTTATTAAAATTCTTAATTAAATAATTGAAACCTTAGTTTACATATATATTATATATGCCTCAAAACTATGTACTAACAGAATCGTTTTTATTAATGTAAATGATGTATGTTTTTCAGTAGATACCTTACAAGCCCCGTGTAGATAATTGTAAAAAATCGACATTTATATGTTGCGCAATTGGATCCCTCCGAGAAAGTTTCAACCACTTTCGGCGCACTTCGACAATCTTTGGAACACTTACAAATAGCTTTTCCGGAGTTTTTAAAGACGTATTTGTACATTTTGGAACTGCACATCATTTGTAACCCATTTTGTTACCTACATCATTAATAAAATGTAAATCCAATCGGTAGTTCTGTTTATATAATCACTTTTCATTTAAATGGTGAGGATTTTGAAAAGTTCTAAGCGAATTAATGTATCCTCACAAAAAAATCATGGGAAGTAAGTTCCGGGGAACGTAGGAAATATAGTTTGGAAAGTATATCTGTAGCAGTGCGGCGTCGGTAAGGGGAAGGTAGTTGTAAAACAAACATGGTTTACTTCATTCATTAAAGCACAGCTGCGTGCACGTTTTTTAAAAGTTCAGAAATATTTTAAAATTTGTTTAAATGAAATAATGTATAAAATATATATTATTTCATTTAACAAATTTTTATTTTTATTTTATTTTAAATGTATGGTCGTCACCAAACATTATGGCATTTAAGGGCCATCAGTTACAATTTCACAAAATATTTTTGGGAAAGTCAAAAAAGCAGAAAAACTTTATTATCTAATTGATTTTTTTAGTAGTCTACCTTCAAATCAGACAGTATTTTTAATTTTTGGTAATATTTTACAATGTAAAAATAAAAACAGTTTTAACAAAATATTCCCATCCTCTACGCACCAATTTTTAATTTTAAAACAAAATAATTTAAATATATTTTTTTTTACAATAGGAAATATTAAAATTAATTATATGGTAAACCTAGATTGAGTTTTTTATTCCCTCCTCCTCTCTTCCTTTACTTACAGAAATATGTCTTTTATAGGTTTGTTCCAAACCACGGCTTTTGTACCGCCGTGACACGTTTCGAAATTGTTGGAATCCATCAAACGCGCAAATGTCAACTTTGGGATTGGAATAAACCTTATATAAGTAACTCCTAGTTCTAGTAAAGGCTTCGAAGGAATCGATTCCTATTTATCAAATCACGAATCCGGATCATCTTTGGTTTTGATACTTACAAATGGAAACTATGATACGAATGATACTACATAATCCAAATAATAAATCAAGCGTTAAAGATTTTAGCATGGAGCCCGAACCGCAAAATATAATTTTAGTCTTATTTTAAAGTGCTGTAACTCTTAGCCTAATTAGTTTTTAGTAAATATTTTTCAAATTTGAATATGTTATTTCTGAGATCAACATGAAACCACCCTTAAAGGAAACATTTTTTTGAACTTTATTCTAAAACTTGTCATGCTAGATCTTTAGGTTTTGCGATTCTTGAGTAAACCTTAAGCACCTTATAAATGATACATCCTATTGTAATTTTACAGAAAGTTTTACAAGTACCGTTTAATACTTTCTTTGCTTGCGGAATATAAAAATGTACACGGAAAAAAGAATATACTAAATTTACATTAGTATAAGGTTATCTTGGCTTTGTATATTCCCAAGACTTTATTGTTTTAATTTGAGAATTTAAAACCTTCTTTTAAATTTATTTAAATTAAATACACACATTGTTATTTGTAACATATGAAAGATATATTTTCATGCATGCAATTGAATCAAATTGTTACTTAAAGATTTAAATAAGATATTCAGTAGCTCAGCATAACGAAAGTTTCTTTAGAAATAAATATATGATTTTGTTATATTGAAGATTCTACCGAATCTGAAAAGTTAATTCGGAAATGCTAGTATGTTTAAAATAAAAACACAACTTCTCAAAGCAAACTTACGCCTTATTTAAAATAAAATATCGTACTTTAAATCTGAGCCTACAATTTGTATTTCTAAGAACATGATATACTCAAATTAAATATTTAAATTTTCGCTTTATTATAGCAAATCTTTGGTATAAGTAGGTTTTGTTTTATTTAGTGATAATGTAATATTAAAATGAAAATATTAACTATTTAATTTAATAATTTTAACATGTTCGGTTTAATATGCTTACATTTTTAGAACTAGAATATGTACAGGGTGTAACAATTCGAGTGTATCCATGGGGATCTTGGAAACCATGGAATACGGTCGGTTAAATTAAGGCAAAGTTGCGCATTTACTTGCCCAAAAAATGCCGTTGAAAATGTGTCAGTTTTTCGAATAGTTCCAAAGATATACGGGAAAAACCAAAATTTTGAAAAATGTATTTTATTTTTTTCCAACCCTATTTATTAACCGATTTTAAAATTAATAACACATTCACATAGCCACTTTATTTCCGCTAAATATTAGTCTTTTTGGATTTGCCATTTAACGTTTCGTTTTCTGACGATCAACTTTATTTTTTCTTGTGTACGCCATATAGGATCTCTTTCACTCTCATTACTTCTTGAGCTAAGTACCGAACCACAAATTTGATATGCAAGTGTGATACATCGTTGAATAGATCATTTAATAAGAAACTCAAAACTAAAAAAAAATCCAATATGGCGTCCACAAGAAAAAAAAAGTTGAATGGAAATAAAGTTGATGATCCAAAAACACTAATATTTAGCGGAAATAAAGTGGCTATGTAAATGTGTTATAATTTTAAAATCGGTTAATAAATAAGTTTAGAAAAAATAAATTTTTCAAAATTTTATTTTTCGTATATCCTGGACTATTCGGAAAACTTAACATTTTAAACGGCATTTGTAGGGCAAGTGAAACTTTTTACATTACCAACCTCGTATCTCTTACAGTTTTAAGATCCCCATGCATACACTCGAATTTGTTACACCCTGTATAATACGTTTAAAGAGAAGCTGCTCACTAATAACTGAACACATTCTTTTTAACGTGACAGGATTTTTTCCGTATTCAGCCAATTTTAGTAAAATAATGTTGTGTATGACCTCAACACTGTTGACCTAAACAACGTTACTTTCATTAAAATTGGAAATACAAAAATATACGGTTACTTTTAAAAATGATAAAATCCATTATTACGTTTAGCTAACATTAATATAGGTTTTACAATTTTTTAAAAGTTTTCGCTGTGTTAAAAAGTCCATTATAATTATAACAGGTTTCTGTGACAATTACAAAAAAACAACAGGTAAAAAATCTTAACGTTTATTAAAAAAATATCTTGCTAAAGCTTTTTAAAAAATCTGTTAAATAACAAAATATAATTTTCATTATAGAAGAATTAACTTTAAGTTCTACTTTCTTGGAAAAAGAAACAGTCTTGTTCTCAACTTCATAACGAAATAAAAATCAATTCAGCTATTTTTCTTTGAAGAGCCATTTCGAGGCCAACCAAAGGATTAGTTCTTTAAGAAGGCCTTCGGAAAACTCTGGCAACTGGTCTTCCTCTATGACATTTTCTAAAAAAATAAAATAAACTTTCGAAATGCTAAAATTGAAATATTAAGCAACACATTTTTCTGTAATAAGTAAATAGGTATATTAGATTTCTGTACCAACATACAGATAAATAAAAATTAAATATAAATAAAATGCATGTTAAAATTTAATTTAAAAGTTAATTAACTCCTATACTTATACAGGGGCGACAAACTACAAGTACAAAGTGTTTCAAATATAATTAATTGAAAAACTGTCTCTCAAATCGTATACTAGGTTTTACTAGGTACTCCTAAACATTTAACTAAAAAGGTAAAGATACTCAGGCTTATACAATATATAGAAAGCAAGATACATAATATGTATTATTATTATAAATTTTATTTGTATGAATTTTTTTCAACCAGGTGCAGTTTGGGGTACCTACAGGCTACAGGGAGTCAAAGTTTTAAAATAATATACTTAACTAAAAGCAGTTTGCTTAGAATAGCTTTAGTCAATTTTATTCACCCACATTCCTACCTGGCAAGTTTTAAAAAATGTAACGCGCGCCAATGCCTTTCAATTCCATTTAAGATTTTTTGAATAGTTAAATAAGAAATTTTTATTTTAAAAATAATGCCTAAAAATTTACAATTTATTAGACATGTAGGTAGGTATGTATATATTATTTGTTAGGTATACTGAATTTTATCACACTCTGTACTCTGTACTGATATTTTGTAGCCTGTAGCAATATTAATGGTTTATACAATGTACTTAGTAGTGTTTTCAATCAGTTAATATCTAACATTTTATATAAACATGTTTAGTTACAAAACAAAAGCGTATGATCCTATAGGTAAGTTTATTTAAATAAAAAATGCCTGTTTTGGTGACAATTGAGATCTATCGACCCTTGGTTTTTTGGATCACACCCCCACTGTTGTAAAATGTCTTCAACTCCCATTATTTAATCGTACAAACACCCAAAACAAAAACACGTGCAACGAGACGGGAACAGTCCGATTCAATTTCGCTATACCCTTCACCTTGATCTATAATCACACGAATGACCCGGGCAAACCGAGCACCGCCAGTTTCCGGTGCCAATCGGGGTACATCGTGGTGGACTTTCTAGAAATGAAAATTTCCGAATTTCAAAAATTTTATATTTAGATTATATTGCAAATATATTCTCAAATTGAGCAATCCAAATGTTTCAAATTGAACATACAGGACGCGTTCTTTAAATGATATGTCATTTTAATTGTAAATGACCAGTTTTTATTTTAAAAGTAACTGAAATTGAAAGTAAAATTATATGTTTTTTTTAAACTGAAGAACAAAGAGTTCAAACCAAAATCATGAAAGTCATAGCTTTAGACTGTATTTTTAAAGTAAAAATATATTCTGAGGATATGAAATAATTTTATTAATCATTTTGAAATATTTCTTTTAAGGTGGCTTTCTTCAAATAAGAATCGGTAATCTCAATTTAAATAAATATAAATAAAAATATCTAAATACTCTATTTGATAATATGTTTTTTTCTGTGTATGTAAATTTTAAAATAATTTTTGTAAGACGAACTGAATAGTAATAATAAAATGTCCCAGTTAAAAGTGTCTCAGGGTTATCTCAAGGATAAAATATAAAAAATTATTAAAATCGAGCAATTAAAACTTGTAAAACTAAATGCAAGTAAAAATGCCCATTTTTGGAGACCACACTTGAAAAAAAAGTTTTTTTAAAAAAAAACAACATATTTTGGTTAAAGTCACATGTTAGGTGTGTTTTCTTATTTAAAGATTGTAATATGCAGATTTTTATAATTCTTTATCCTTTATTTCCGAAAATCAATGTAACGCTGATTAAGAATCTTTCAATTAGGCAAAAAAATTAAAAATTTAAAATAGTATCCCATTTTAAACCCCAAAAGGTGAATTTTGGCATTTATAAACCTATTTGTCTCAGATTTAGGATATAGGGGTTTTTTTAAGAGTGTCAGGTTAAAATCTGGAAATTAATAATTATTGGTAAAAATTTGGAAATTTAAAATATCGTATTCAAAATGGCTGAGTTTGGCATTTATAAAGGATGTGTCTTAAATTAAAAATATAAGAAATCGATTTCTTTTGGAATCGAACCCTTCTAAAAAGGAATGAGTTCCGGATTATTTTATATTTATAAAACGTATCCGAATAAGTAATCGACTCCAACTTTTGGATACTTAAAAACGAATCGATTAGATTTGATTTCAAAAGGATTTGATCCCTACCCAGCTCTGATTGTGATGAGCAAAACAAGACTAAGACCAAGACCGGGCTAGCCTTGGTCTTGGTCTTGGTATTGCAAGCCTGGTCTTGGACTTGATCTTGCAAGCCAAAAGAAGGTCTTGTTCTTGGTCTTGGTCTTGGTCTTGTTGCAAGAGTCTTGCTGGTCTTGCTTTTTTTGGTAGTAATAATTTAAACCAAGCAATTTTGAATAAAATATATTTTTTTAATATTAATTTTAACCTTACACGTAAATTCAAATTATTTGATTAAAAAGCATTTTTTAAATGTAGGGGTTTATTTATTTATTTTGGTCCATTTTTAGTTGAATTGAGACACAATTTTAGTATACATTTAGTAAATTATAAAAAACATTTAAATATAAAATTACCCTTAATTTTAAAACGAAGAACTGCATTTATAAAAGTTCAAAGGATAAGGTAAGAGCAGAAAATGAAATTAATAAAATTTGGTAAAATTTCGTTAAAATATCTATATAAAATGACTAGTTTCTTGATAAGAAAAAAATATTTAAGAAACTTTTCGGTTTATATGAACTTTTCATCTTTAAATTCAACATTTGCCGTACAAAGTTTGTACAAATACGTTATACAAATTCTACATTTGCAAGGTGGCTCAATAGTGTGACAAAGCTCAAGATATTCGAAACCACTCATAATAGTAAAAAACTGAACATACCAAAAATTATAGAGAAAAAGGAAGTGAATGTGAAATTATTTTTTATCCAAGACATTTTCAAAGAATCCATTGCCACTCAAAAAAACGCCCTTATTTTTTAATATTTAACCTAAAATAAAAAAATAATAGCGAAAAATCTATTTAAAAAATCGCCACCCTGTATATTATACTAGAAATTTTTGAACTGTCATGTAGGAACAATGTCGACGTAGATGGTTTTAAATATCATTTTTGGTTTTGACAAAAATGACGTCATCATTATTCTTCTGGCATGGTTTTGACTTTTTCATCTAAACCGGAAATGACATTTAAAATCCATTAATCTAAAAAGAACTCCTATATGACAGGACAAATATATTTTTTATTAATCCATCACTTTAATATTTGTATCTTAGTTTTAAAAAGTAATCTTATGGTGCGGCTTCTTACTGTGTGGAACAAAAATAATATATTTCTGGATTTTGGAAATTTTTAATTTACCCTGTAAGTTGCATTACTAGATAGCTAATTTAACATTAGGATTATGAAAGTAATGTTCAGCTTCTATAACTTGTGTACCCCTAATTTTTGTCTGTCGTGAACGGTTTCGGAGATATCGAGCTTTGTTAGACCATTGAGTCACCATTTCATTTTTTTAACATGTTGTTGAATTTACTCATTATCGTTGTATAAAAGAACAAAGTAATCGATTTAATTATAATTTTACCAAAAAAACCTGTTGCTTATTAAATAATCGCCTTTTTGGCAGTTCTCGACATATTTTTTGTCATTTCTGTATGAAATACCTCTATATATTGAATTTGAAAATTAAAATTTATGATATTAAAAAAATAATCGCATAAGTGCAAGAGTCTTGCAGGTCGGTCTTGGTCTTGCGTGGTCTTGCACTCCTCGGTCTTGGTCTTGGTCTTGGTCTTGCATACCCCGGTCTTGGTCTTGGTCTTGCAAGCGAAAAGCCAGTCTTGGTCTTGGTCTTGGTCTTGGTCTTGGTCTTGCTGCAAGACCAAGACCAAGACCGCTAGACCAAGACCAGTCTCGCTCATCACTACAGCTCTGATATAAGGCTATAGGTAAGAATTATGGCGAGTCTAAAATTTAGGGTTTGCTATAGAAAAAATATTTTGGGATTTTGTGTAAATTTTTATATATTTGTCTGTTTTGCTCGTTGTTTTTGTAATTTCAGTAACGTTTTAAAGTATTCATTTTGTAATAAAATAATTTATAAATAATGGTATTTATTACGTGCATCATGTGATATATTACCATTATAAATTATTAAAAATAGATTAAGTCACTGTGACGAACGTAAATTTTTTTAAAGATATTATTAGGTCGTAATTTTATTGTTATTTTTTTCCCAGTTATTAATAAATATGTATATAGTATATGTTTATATGATAAATCTCTAACTTTACTTATACCTATTTTACTATAAAGTTTTTCTGGATGGTTACAGATAGGTTACATAAGTATTATGACGGACATTATTTCAATTAAAAAAATTAGTTGGTTTTATATTTAGACCATTTAAAATCAGATTTATACAGTGGTAATTTTCTTAAAAACTGCGTGTGACTGGCAGAATTTCGGTGGTTAGGTGACCTTCAATTTGAGTAATATGGGTAAAAATTAAGCTGATGTAATACGCGTATATAAGAATTATTTTCGGATTCTCAAAAAAACGTGGCCTTGTAATTTTTATGTAATATAGTTACTTGCAGGATTTAATATCGGTATTAAAAAACCAGAACGATACCCCCAAAAAGTTGCTTGATTTCTCCATTTAAAACTGGAGGCACACAGATTTTTGTACAAGTACCTTTTTTGTTTTCTAGTTTAAATTGCAAATTTCTCATATAACTTTAATTAATTCTGTTGTTGCTAAAAATGAATACAAAATTATTTTTATTGAAACTTATCAAAAAAAAAATAGTGATGAGCGAGACCGGTCTTGGTCTTGCGGTCTTGTCTTAGTCTTACAGCAATACCAAGACCGCCTTTTCGCTTGCAAGACCAAGACCAAGACCAAGACCGAGGAGTGCAAGACTACGCAAGACCAAGACCGACCTGCAAGACTCTTGCACTTCTGCAACTTTTTTAAAAATATTATAATATTCCATTTTTATATTCAATATACAGAGGTATTTCATACTGAAATGACAAAAATTTAGCGAGAACTGCCAAAACGTAACAGGTTTCTTTAATAAAATAATAATTATATGGATCACTTTGTTATTTCATACAGTTCTTTAACAACGATTATGAGTAGAGGTTTTGATAATAAAATTAAATCTGCTACTATCGGTGAATCTTCATAGATTGTGCATTTTTCCACAAAGCATTTTCATGTTAAATAATATATTATATTTCCGTTACCGAAATTTAACGAGCACGAACGACTTAGGAAAATGGTATAGAGTACCAATTTCTAACTTATTTTTTGTCTATTTCTATCTCTATTGAATTACAGAGTTCGTGTCCTGTCTTTTCGTGATTAATGACAGGTCCTCTGTACCTGTCATCTTATGCTTATATACACTTTAAACGTTACAGTAATTTAAGTAAACGATGGCACGTTTCCAAATGTGTAATGAAAACTATATTATAATTAGAGCCTAACAGGCCATAACAATTTTGAAGTTAGGTCTACTAAGACATACTGAAACTTTGAAAAGCGAGTTTTATTTTTTTATAATTAGTAAACAAGACGTTTTACAAACAATCAACCGCAGAATCTGTTCAAATAATTTTAAAAAAATATTTTTTGCCAAGACCCTCATGGTTGCTAGACTTTTTAGAATCTTTTCAGGGGAAGGAGCTCATGAACGCTCCAGGAGAGGCTTAGCCTCCAACTGTCTACAGGCGTAACCTGTAAGGACTGTAGGCTGAGGATTTATTTATTAATAAACCCTCGTATGTGCAAGTAACACAGACACGTCATACATGCACTAGCGTACATAATTACCATATAATTACCGGCGTGTACTGCACAGTCCAAAAATTAAGTACATTACCCTACTTAGATAAGGTTTATTTACCTTTGGGCTATCAAACTAACTGCATAGTAATTATATTACTGATAAATCTCTTTTGGAACTAAGCGGCTTAGAACTCATAAAAATATATGATAACAAATAATTAAAATGATATCATAATTAAGTAAAACATGTTTAAACATTGCTCAAGCCTAGCAACAACCATATTGACCCAAAATATTTAAGTCCTTACATAAAAAATATAAAATAAATAAAAGTAATGTTTAGGCACAAAGGATCCTTAATGCATGAAAAAACCAAAAATGCTGATAATGAATGGACAATTACTGACGTTTATGGCTTTAAAATTGCGAAACCTTTAAATTAGTCAAAAGCTTCGGGTCCGGCCAACTCGTCTACATGTCCCAATAACACTAAAATCTTGGACCTTCATTGTCTTTATTTGTTAATTGATACACAACGTATCTCCAACCGTTTTTAAGTGACAACTTAAAACTATTCTTAAAAGCTACAACTTAAGAAAGCGACTAACTTGTAACCGAACGTTGTAGTGTAGTGCTCGCTACGAGCATTGCATTACAGCAACCCGTTCAGTTCATCACCACATTGTAGCGAATGCTCGGTTAACGAGTGATCCACCATTTGTCTTCACAGTGTCGTCTAAAATGTCAGACATGGAGGTCGCGTTTGCATTTCTGCTAGTACGCTAAGGCGTCATTTTTTTTATTTGTTAAAATAATTCTTATGGCGATGATTTCAAAGGTTTGCTTTTTCTCCATATTTGCCAATAAAAAGCAGGGTTTTCTCACAATCCCACTGCATCCTGATTCACACCAAATGTAAAACCTCAGAAAATGAATTTTATTTAAATAATAAAATAAGAAAAAACGCAATTTTCCCATACGCTCGCAACGAACAATAGCTATTTGTGTATTAAGAGCGCTAAGTAATACATTGTCGCTCTGAGCGAGATGCGACAATGTCACTTTGCGCTCGAATTACACACAAGATTTTTTCTACAACCGCAGATTTTATAAAATAATTGGTAAAAATTAATGATTATTGATATAACCTCAAATTTGACAGTTCACATTTTAAAACGTGCATCATTTTGCGCTACAGATGTGTGTTATTGTAAAAATGTTTTTTTAGTAGTAGGTATTTACTGCAAAAGAAAACAATAAAAAAACTATTAAGTACCCTTTTAATTAGTTATTTACATATTATTGTATTATGTTATGATTTAAATTTCTGTGTAACAATATCTAAATGTTTTTGGAATTCTTCTAATACTTCTTCCCTTTTTTAGGGGTGAAAAACCAGGCGAATTACTACTTGGTATTAAATGTGTGTTTGATTACATGTATATAATATTTTGAAATGATTTTATTCATTCTTTTTTTGGAAATATTGTAATATTTGGTCGAAATTTGTAGTAGACTCTTCTGAATGCTGTTGAACAAACCATTTTTCGAAAGATGTTGTCGCAGTTCTCAATTAGCGCAGTTAAGTATATTAAACTGGAATGGCGTATTTGGACATGGCTCAATTCTTTACAATTACATATTTAATACTTTTTAAAACTGTTCATTATCAGATAATTATTACAATCAATTTATTAAACACCAATAGCTGTTTAAAAAACTTTTTGATACGTCAAATAATCATTTGTTGATTTTTCTTGACAGCAGCGGCAAGCATGGCCTCCTATCATATCTAAACATAATACTCGCCTGTGTTATGTGAAAGCTATAAACAAAATCAGTTTGAATCAGAAAAAAATAGATTTCTACCACCTTTAGTAGTACAAAATTAATAAAAAATAAAAGAAGGATATCGACAAACCAATTTTTAAACTGTTTTTCGTAACTAAAGTTGGTAGTTTTGTATTTTATTTAAAGCGATAATATGGACATCAATGTAATTTATAGATAATGCGAATGGTTTACTAAATATACATTTCTACTATCTTTGGTATAATGAAAAGTTTAGAAAATTAGAGTTTGTAATTATAATAACAATAACTATTTTTTAATTACTTTCTATAACTAAAGTTTGTAATTTGCTTTATTTATCACTTGATTTGTCGTAATATACATAGTTATATGACGTAAAATATAAAACTCAATTATTTATAAAAAAAAGTATAATTCTACCACTTTTAGTGGAAGAAAACTCCGTCAGAACGATGTAGGGACTTTCCGAACATAAACTTTTATTATTTTGTATAACTAAAGTTGGTAATTTGCATTTTACCACTATTAAACATTCAACGGAATATGCAAAGGTGAAGTAGTTAATAAAAACAGATTTAATAAAACGTGCAATATATTAATTTATTTTATGTAATAATTATTTAAATTAAAATTAGATCTTTATATAATTATTCCTATATTATATAAAGGACTAGTCATTTACATTTTAATATTAAATTATTAAGTAATAATTTTCCAATTTTAAGACAATGTTCAGATATAGTTTCTACTTTACGCACTATGTGTATGTAAATTATGGACTTTTTTTGGTTTCCTAAGAAACGATAAAAACTGCAATTGGACAAAGTAACTTTTGTTTTCGTCTGAAAAATGAGAAAAAAGCCGCTTTGATCCTACAGAAACGACTTTGATGTTTATGTTTGTTAAGGCGCAAACATGTTATTCCCGATTGGTAGAACAAAGTTCGATTTCTCGATGATGTCTACCGCGAACGCATCGTTCGCAATGTATTCACGCGTGAATGTTCGATGTATAACATGTTACAACGTTTAGTTACAAGTCAGTCGCCATCTTTATATACTATCCATTGTTCATCGAAGCCTGACCGATTTTTTTTCGGTTTAGCAATATTAAAACGGCATTTTAATCACAAAGCACTCTAAGAAGTATTCTTACTAGACGAGACCGGCCAACAATGTTTCATATAATGACTGTATCTACCAAATTCCCTGTTAATGTGGTAAGGTATACATCGGGGAAACGAAAACGCCACTCGAAGTTAGAGTTAAGGAACACAAAAAACATACGAAACGAGGTGAAACGTCAAAGTCAGGGACTGCCGAACACGGTTGGTCAAAACAACACCGCATACAATGGTCGGAAGCAAAATTTATTCACAAAGAAACCCACTGGAAGAAAAGAAAATTTAAAGAAGCTGTACTAATTGCAAACAACCAAAATCTATTAAGCAAGCCTAGTATCGATATTCCGAATATCTGGCAACTGTTGCTAAACCGTGAAAAATCGGTCAAGCTTCGGTGAACAACTGATAGTATATAAGTCGTAGCTTTTAAGAATAGTTTTTAGTTATCACTTGAAAACGGTTGTAGATACATCACTAACCGAAACGTTGTGTATCAATCAACAAATAAAGACAATGGAAGTCCAAGATTTTAGTATTATTGAAACCATAACATTGTCTTACACTTTCAAGGAAACATCCTTTGCATGTGTTTTATTCTCGTTAGGAATTGTCACATCCACTTTAGGCCGCAAACATCCTAACAATGAAACAGCGACTCTAAATAAAATCCTAAACCAACAAAAGTTAAACCCACACTAGGACCATCTCGCCAAAAAATTTTAGAACAATCAACCTCAGTATCAAGATGTTTACTGTGCGCCATCTAGATGCTTCCGTGAAGCATCAATTGAAAATGCCATCTGATATTTTGGCGAAACATCGTACATAGGTTTTGATGAATAGTAGAATATACGTCGTTTCGTCAATATCTCTTCTGGCATTTATACCCAAAGAAGAACGTTTCGCCTTATAAGTGACTCTACTTCCTCAAAAAAGCTTCTCTTTCACTTCTGCTCACCGAGAGCTGTTGTGGGGATATATTCCTCTCTTTAATTATTTCAGCGGTTTCTTCTTCAAATAATAATTAGCATTTCTCCCCTTGTAGTTCCCAGTAGTCCAACACGAAGTAGCATTCTTATGCATTCCTTTAAATTTCAACTGAAACCACCAGAAACTTTGTGCCTCTTTTTTCTACAGCATTAAGACTCTAAAACTTATTTCCCACAAATCTCCTGCGTCTCTTATCACTTTAGATACCCACGGTACATTAGTACCGTAAGCCTTTATTGGCTGGTGCAGTTGCCCAATCTCTTATAGGTTCCCTACTTTTGGGCTCACAGTGCGTCCAAGGAAAAAGGTTACTTCTGTAATTGAGTCAAAGGCACTTTTTTAATTAAAATCAAGAATGCTAAGTATTTTTGAAGAAGTTTTTTCAGATATAGAAACAGTATTCCCCAGGTAGGGATTGATTTCGAATATATACAGTGTACATGTTAAAAAGGGAGAGACACAATCTTTCTGGCAACTGCTGCTCTGGCTATGAAGAAAATGGGTTTATGCTATTTATGCATATTCTTAAAAGTAATATCAACAAGATTTAATGGTTTTTTTTTTGGGCTCCAAAGCGCTTAAACGTTAATCTTAACGCATTCAAAGTTTATATTGGAAAAATAATATATTATTCTAAGTCTGACCTCCCTGATAAATTTCACGACGGGCGCTCTTGACTTGTGGTAAGCAGGTCCTGCCATAACAAAATCAAAATTTAGCACATTTTTTAAGAAATATAAATTATAGTTGGACCACGATAGGAAGATAGGGTAAAGGAATTTAAAGAATGCCAAATTTGTTTAAAAAAACAAAAAGTTGTTGCCAAATTGTGCATACCTTTAATTTATTATTTAAGTTTTAAGCACTTTGATGCTTTCTTTTTTAAATATAGGTCTAATCTTTGTGTTTTATATGTCCTTAAGTATAAAAACTAATATATTTTATAGTACTTTTATTAGTTTTTCTTTAACTTAGTTCAGTTTATTGGGAATGCTGTTTGGATTTGGCAATGCTGCAAACCGCTTAAGGTCCGATGTCTCGAAGCGTTCGGTTAGCTTACTCTTCATATAAAGATGGCTTACGCAAATATGTAATTTTATTTGGCCGTCTGTAATTTTTTTATTTGCTGGGCTGATGTCAAGTCCATTCATTATTTTTTACTGGGATTTCAGCGGACATTAACGGCGTGTCAGGGCTTGATTGTTATATACTGATTATTAATATAATCATATACACCTACATAATTAATAAATTAGGTTTAAATAATATACCTATTAACACAAACTTCCGTGTTTTTAGTTATAAAAACCTATTATACCGGATGTTCATTTAGTGATGATATCTCGTTAACTATCGACTTAAGCAAAAAACTTTTTATATAAAATTTGTACAAGTAAATGGTATGCATCTTACAAAAATAATTTTAAATAAATGGGGTGTCTTAAAAATGCGCTACGATCTTAAAATTTTTTTTAAAGGAAGCATCCTATATATTTTTAGAGTTTAGAATTATATGGCCAATTTTAAGCATTGTGTTAAATACGCTATTAATATTTAACATTTTTCGAGATAATGACAGTTGAAAATCAACATCTTACTCACTATCAATGCTTACTGAGCAAAAACGGCTTGAAATAGAAAAAACTTAACTTTTTAAAAACTATTTATGGTACCACTCGTTTCTAGGAGAATGAGATAACAGAACTTATGTTTGGTCGAACATCCTATAATTTATTATATGTTTATAAAATGTTAGAAAAAAAGAACGGATTTTACTGGAAAAAGTGTCGGAATCATCGAAAAATGTTGTTAGAAAAGACAAGTGTACTTCAGAGGAGGAATAGATATTAATTAAGAAACGGAATTTCCTAAACAAGGTAAAAAATATTGTGAACATAAACTAAACTTGGGTGAATACTGACTTACATTTTAAAAAGTACTCTTATAGTTCTCGGGATACAGCTACTCGCACCCTTTTGTGTATAAACCCTTTACATTTTGTTTGGAATCGCTGCGATGAATTTAAAATCTATAATCAAGAAATGAAGCAGTCTTACACCATTTTGTTTTTTTTTAACTTAACCGACCTGCTATTTAACTTTATTTTTGATATAGTTAAAATTAAATAATAACTTTGTTATTTTTTAAATGGTCTTTGCTTAGTTAATTGCAAAATTTTAAAAAGGTGACTTTAAATTGTCTATAACGTCCAAAACACTAAATTTCTGTGTAGGGGCATAAATAGCCAAAATTATATCGGTGCCAAAACTGAACAATATGTCTTGATGAATATCACGGTCTTAAAACTTGCTAGTTTTTAAATTTTATGTCACATAGCCTCATAGTCACCATACAAGAAAATTTATTTAAAACTTATCTTCTATAGTAAGGAGGACAGAAATAGTGCCAACTTGTTTTAAACATCTTGTACAATATTTAATTAAATAAAGATATAAAATAAATAAATAAATATCTTTAGTAAAAAATATATACAAAATATATTTAATATTTTTCATTTAATATTTATTTTTATGAATAAATTTTCTCCGCCTTTAGACTTCAAATTCCTTTCCATTCTTCTCCCTTTCTTTTCCGTTCTTGCTAAAGTTGTGATACTATACCTACTTTGCTTTGCAGATCCAAATTGATACATTTTTAAAGTGATTTTTTTAAACCCAACACTAACTCTTATAGGAATATTTTTTTACAACAAAATAATTGGAAAAGTTTTTACTATGTTAAAACCATTCTTGGCAAGAACTACATTTTAAAATGAATTGTGTTATTAATTTTCTTCTTGTATTACCCTTGACAAAATTTGGGTCAGTTGACCCAAATGACTAAAAAAACTTAATATATTAAAATTCGTAACACAGGAAGACGTATGTAACACAAAAGTGTCCAAATAAATTGCTTCTAAGGTTATTTAACAACATTTTTCCTGTTTTAATATATTTTTTCTTCTGTTACTTAACTTTTTATATCTGATAACCTTAATTGTTTAACTTCAATTTGAATTGTCTGCATATCCTAAAGTAATTAAAAAGAACATTGAAATATTTCTACACTTATGAATATTAATATTCAAAAATTACAATATGTCTCATTACTACAAGATTATTTATTAATTTAAGTATTTACTTTTTTGTCAGTTTAATCAACAGTATGAATCATTCACAATAATAAGTGGGCGGAAAGCAAAACCTTGCAGGTCATATTTAATTCTAACCTAATTGCCTTTAAAATTGTTTTAAATTGAAATTATACATCAATTGATTTAATTCGGTTAAACTAGTTATCAGTTTAGATCAGTTTAATTGCGATTTGTCATGATTAAACAGAAGTTAGTAAGTTTGGTTTGTTTTAAGCAAAAAGCAGCTTCATCTGCCACGTAGTTATTAAAGTAACAAATGGCGGATGAAAATCACCTACAAAAAGACATGTCACATTTTCAGCAGAGAGTAATACCGAAAATTAATACATTTTGAAAAAACTAGCAAAGTTAAATCATAAAAAGTAAATATTAAACCGTCTTTCTTTACACCAACCTATTAAAAGACTTAATAACCTGATCTGCCCCAATCAAAAAGATAC
>JAHBCN010002249.1:0-12500 GCA_019359885.1 Listronotus oregonensis
ACTTATAAAACTATGTATTTTAGCAATTAAGAAAGTACTGTTATATAATAAATAACTATCTTAAAGAAGGCATATTTCCTGAACCGCTTAAATTAGCGTTAATTAATCCGCTTTTTAAAAATAAAGGGGATACCGAATGTATATATATATATATCGAATTGGTTTTTTTGCGATCGATTGATGGAATTTATGAAGGAATGTGGTCTTTTTTCGAAGAACCAACAAGGTTACCTTGAAGGAAGCTCAACTCAGACGGCAATTTTTCAGTTTACTAGATTAATTTTAAATTATCTTGAAGAGGGCAAAATAGCGATGGGTATGTTTTTAGATCTTTCAAAGGCTTATGACTACTTAGATCGTAATCTACTTCTAAATAAACTAGAACTCTATGGTGTTAGGGGTTCTGCTCTTAATTGGATTTCATCAAATCTAGATCATCGAACACAAAGAATAGTTTTTGAAAAAGATAACTGTTTGTACAAATCGGAAATTTTGCAAAGTACAGTGGGGATTCCACAGGGGAACATATTAGTGCCAATTCTGTTTATTATATTCATTAATGATTTAAATTTAGATTTTAAAATTAATAAGTCAATTCCATCTTCTAATCTTACAGAGTAGATACTAATATATTATTAGTAGCAGAAAAGCAAGTTTCAGAATTAACTTTTAATGCATCGGAGGTTCTCGATGATACGAAAATATGGTTTCAGAAAAATAAACTGCTATTAAATGAGAAAAAAACAAATATTGTTATTTTTAAAACAAAGCTCAGTAGAAAAGAAATATCCGAAATAATAGAATTGGATGAAAAAGAATTATATGTCCAAAAAAACACGAAGTTTTTGGGTATTTACATAGACCAATTTCTAGATTGGTCGCATCATATTGACCAGTTAGGGGAAAAATTAAATATTTGTAAATATATTTTGCAAATTTTGAAGCCACACTTAGGTTTGGAATTATTTTTTGGGGAAAAAATTCAAAAGTGCAGGATCTTTTTGTCATACAAAAACGTATTATAAGATTAATTTACAATATGTCATATGCACAATCGTGTAGGGGTGTTTTTAAATCTAACAGTTTACTAACCATTTATGCTTTGTACATTTATGAAACTATTTTATTTTTTTATAAAAATCAGGATAAATTTGACACTCACATTAATCATCATTTTAGTACTAGAACACGTGATATAAATTACCCATACATAGGTTAACTTTATCAGAACACAATCCACACTATATGTGTATAAAAATGTATAATAAATTGGAAACTGGAATTAAGAATGCCCCTAACGAGCGGTTGTTTAAAAACAATTAAAACAGTTTCTTGTAAATTTGGAACCTTACAGTCTGAATGACTATCTGGATACTTAGGAAGATTTAAATTGTTTATGTATGTGTGTACGTATATGTATATATTATGTTCATGAGTTTTTGTTGTTGACGACGTTTCATTTTAAATTGTATATACCTTTCATTGCAATGTAATTTTAAAATAAAGAGAAATAAAAAAAATAAATATCGACCGAAATTCAATCGGAATAAATGTGCGATTTCAAGTGTTATAATTTTTTGCTTTTTAATCGAATACAAGAAAAACAAAAATAAGAACTTATTTTTTTCTTTCATTTATAAAAACTGTATGTGTCTACTGGGTGGACATACATTTTTAAGTTTCTACCTAATGCAATAAACAATTTATATTAAATTAAGTTAGTGGCTCCTTTTTCGTTTTGATCAGTGTAGCCGTAGTGTTGTGGTAAAGAAGTGAATAAAGTGTTGTTAAGTTTTACAGCGTGTTTAAATTGTCCGACCAGCGTCCGGAAAGATAGTATATCGTAAAAATATTAATAATAACTTATACCTCTGAACTACCCACATTACCGTCTGAGTAACGTCATCTGAACGCGACCAAACAACGACACGCTGTATTACCGACATTCTTAATTTAATAAAAAAACAAACTAGGTAACAAAACAAACCTGTATATTCCTTGGTGAATAATTTTCGGAAAAACTTTGGTAAACAGTGTACAGTCTTTCATTTTCAAACGCTAATTTACCAACCTCCTCAATTTGAAAATCAATCTCTTCTTGTAACATTTTAAGCTGCTGTTCTTTTTTTAAATTTTGTTCTGAAATTAAAATATTACTTAAAATAATTAATTTGATGAATTATTCTTCTTAACATGTATCTTATACATATATATAAAATATTACATACATGTATATAAAATATTTTAGTTAACATAAAAACACTTATGTAAAATAAGAGCCAAGTTCTTATCCAAAAATCTCGGCCTCTTATGGTTCTGAGATCTAAATTAGACCAGGTTCTTTTTTGACTTGGCAAGTTTTTACTGATCCGTTTGTAATAGTACATGTTAATTTTTTATTAATACAGACAGTTTTTTTTTTCAAAAATACAGATGTATAAGTAAAAAATAATTGCCGAATCGAATCAAATATTCGAACTATTTAAATAGTTCGAACCATTCGAATAGTTCGAACGATTCGAATAATTCAAACTACTTGAATAATTCAAACAATGCCAAGAGTTCAAACAATTCGAATATAGTATTTTTTAAACAATTAATTATAAGAGTCGTAGTAGCTATTTAAAAATAATAATGCGAACAAAACGATTAAACTTTCGATTTAAAATTACGTCTTTAATTAATAAAATAAATTATTTTCTATAAAACTCCTTTTTATTAGACTAAATTAAAAGGGTAAGAATCAAAGAAAAAAAAAATGACAAAACTAATCTAATATACTTTAGTATGTTATAAGTAACCACCACAACACCTTTCGAATATTGTGAATTCAATATTAATAAGTTGCATTCAAATACAGTGGGAATTTCAAATTATCACTAACCTTTTACAATTGCCGCCCAAATCAATTCCTATTTCTAAATAATCAGAAAAAAAGTTTTAAAATGTATGTTTTCCTCAGTTTTTGTTAATTGCGAGAAGGTATTTGCCAATCCCATGTACTTCGGTTGAAAGTGAGAGATTGTTTTCCACCTCAGGAGATATACTAAATGAAAAACGAACTTCTTTATTGCCAAAAACTGTTTTTTATTTGATTTTTTTGCATAAAAATTTATGTTAAACTAAATTTAACATTTTTTTTACTAATTGATAATTATTGATTCCAATGACATAATAACATTGATACTGGGAATATGAAAAATAATTTGTCTTTTTTTTACATCAACATTTTACCCATTCGAATCATTTTATGTATTCAGATATTCGAACAATTCAGGTATTCCCATTATTCAAAAGATTTAAATCATTCAAATAGTTCGAATTATTTGAATAATTTGAATAATTTGAATAGTTCGAACTATTCGAATAGTTCGAGGTATTTGAATAGTTCGAATTATTCGAATATTCGATTTGAAATTCGAATTAAATAGTTCGTATTCGATTCTCCTCGAATAATTCGAAATAGTGAAAAACTTGCCAAGTCAAAAAATACCTTGGTCCAGTTTTAGATCTTAGTACTATAAGAGACCCTTGATTTTTGGATAGAAACTTGATCCTTTTTATATAATAAGTGAGGAGCAGACTTTCTAGATGCATTTTGTCCATTTTTTGTAATTTTGGCAAATAAAGGAAAACTGCCACGCGTTTGCCAAGAAATTAACCAAAAAATTAATATGATGAAAAAATGGATAAAAAATTATAAAAATAGTATAGCTACATGCGAAAAATCTAGTACTGATTGTATCCCAAAAAACTCAAAAAAACTCTTGGACAAACTGCAGTTAGATTGTCACCCTAGGACAAAATGCATTTTGATTGTCTACACAAAGCGCCATGACTGACTCTTCCTTGAATGGAGTCCAGAATGCTAAGTGTTGTAGGGGACGCCATTCCCCGAAAATGAGAACAATATTTTAAAGAGGGTCTGATTTGGGATACATACAGAGTGTACAGATTGGAAGAAGAGAAATACTTTCTGGCTCGAAAGAAGAATCCAAACTTTCTTAAAGCTGCCGATGCTATGGATGTAATATGTTTGTGCCAGTTGAGGTTATTTTCAAAAGTAACGCCGCCAAGATTAAACGACTCATTTCATTTTCGTCAGTATCATCTTGGTTATCTTGATTATCATTTCGCTTAGTATTGTCGAACAGAATTGGTTGTAACCATGTTAGTTCAGGATCGTTAACCCAATTTGCCCCCGAGAATTCCACCAACAGTTTTAATAGGCTCTGAATTTTTTTGGCCTTAATTTTTTTTTAAAGTGCTACAGCAGGTAACTGTAAAGTCGCAAGTTTCTTTCCGCGTTTTAATAACGTTTGATATTATTTGGTCGGATCGTCATTTCTGTAAAACAGTTTAGTCTTAATCAAAATATCGGTACTGTTTTTTGATCTCTTACTGATAATCCGTTTGACTGCACTGATGCCTTCAATTTTATTTAAAGATTTTAACGCAGATTTTATATCGTAAACAACCCAGTCCCTATTAACTTGTCTAACTTCTTTCTTCATCAGTAGTAATACGGCCGATTTTCAAAATCGAATATCTCAGAAACCACTTGACATAACTTTCTTAATTTGTAATTAAAATTTTTATGTAAATTTACATACTAAATCTACAACGATAACGAAGTTGATTGGAAAATAAAAAATTCTGAAATATTTCGTGTAAATACTTACTGCGCGCTTCAGGCCGCAGATCATTCAGTTAACATACAGTACCTTTATTAATGTTCGCAAACCACGTGACCGCTTGATTTAGGTTTGTAATAGTGGCCCCACTGCTTGGTTTCTTTCTGCTTGTTAATAAACAATATTGCTAAGTTGGAAACAAGTTCATAAATTTTGCCTACTTTTATTGAGCATTTACCAGTTTTTAAACTCGGAATAAAGCGGAAAATGTGTAAATCAATATAACTGATTATAATAATCTTCTAAAATGTTAAAATTCCGAAAAAAAATCAGAATCAGTGCAGGTTAATGGTCAAAAGAACACACATTTTATGAGGCAAAATTAGGCTTGGCAACACAGCAAGGTCTGTATGACAGTTTACTTGACTGACACTACTGACAGACTTGGTCATTGTTGGCGTTGGCGGTATTTGGTTTTTGGATAGTTCCTTTGGAGAATTTTTAGATTTTCTTGATCAAATTACTTTCGAAAACGAACCTTACAAGCTTAAAAAAGTTCTTTAAGGACTACTTTGCATATTTCGAGTTTTAAAGGTGAGTTACGTGTGTTGTTATTATTGAGGTTACGTAAATAAAACTATTTTTTTTTTACTTTTAGAAAAAAGGGGAATAAGATGCGTTTATAATAAGGGCATATTTTAGAAGTGCAACTCGTTATGAGGATGGAACTTGGTCATATTCTCATATTCTCTCCAAAGTTGCATGGACCAGTTTAGCGAAAGGTTTCATGACAATCTTGTTGAGTACGAAACATTTGTCCATCACAGACGTGCTAATCAATCGCTTTGAAAACAAGAATTGCATTTGTAAGGAAAGGTCCACTGGAATGCATATCGTGCTTATAGAACCTTTCTTGATTATATACGATCCCGAATGGAGCATAGTCCTAACAAATCTGTGAAGAAGTTATCTACTGAGACCGATAAGGATACTATTTTAAATAAAAATTGAAATTTATGTTACCAGTGCCATACATTTTTTAGGAATGTCTGTTGGTACTTGACATAAAGCACTAACCAGAAAAAATTGAAATGCATCCATATAAGGTCACAGTATTGCAAGAACCCCTAATGATGTTTTTTGACTATACTTTCTTCTCTATGAAGCTTGGTTTCATTTGTCGAGTTATGTTAATAGTCAGAAATACCAAACTTGGGCCACGGAGAATCCATATACCTTTATCGAAACTTTATTTTTAATTACTGTAATAATGTTTAAACTAATTGGCTTGTTCAAAAATAGCGTCAAGTGAAATTCAAACGTTAGCCGCGGAGTTAGAAAAACTTTAAAAAAGTGAACTAATCGATTTAGTTATTAATCAAACCATTCCGGAACGTGTAACTAGTGAAATGGTGTTAAAATGTGTAAAAGAAATTCAAGAAGCACTAAGTAAATTTAAAGAAAATCAGTTAAATGATTCGACTGCATTATATGACACAACAAAACAATTATTTTTACACCAGAAATTTCACAAAATCCAAATAATATGGCATTCATAGCAAGCCAAAGCCAAGATTCTGCCGATTTACTAAATTTTGGTAAGTCTACCACCGCAAACACCGTACTAAATGATCTTCTTAAAGAAAATAACAATTTATTGACCAAAAATACGCTCTTAAAGAAATTGGAATCAGAAATGAGAGAACAGATTCATCTAATGGTGTTTAAAATAAATTTTCTCGAAAATTTAAACGAAAAGAACTCCACAAAAGAACATTTTGTAAATATTGTTCCGTGACACCCCGTATAAAAACATGGATCCTGGTTTTAGAACGTTTTATTGGATATCAGGTTTATAAACGTTTCTATGGTAACACTTCAACGCAACGTAATAATGACAACTGATTAACCTTTAATTGTCTGTCAACTTCTTATCTCTTCGGAAGACAAAACTAAACTGGCCCGTGCGGACTTCCGTCGCGCTTTATATGGTAATGTGGAAAAGAATAGAAAAGTCTGGAAAAGTTTAGAGTTGGCTGGAAGAATTCTTTTACTACAGGATGCAAGAAAAGTGTAAAATGGATGTCTCCAGCGCCCTCAGGATAACCCGCAATGGCCGTAGAAAAAGGGAAAAACTAAGGTAAATTATTTTAAATAAATTATTAACCTAAATAAAATAATGCTAACCTTCTACAATTCTATGAACTAAACAGATATTTTTAAAGTCCGCAACATTGCCCCCTCCCAAGATTTGATCGTCTCGATCAAGTATCTTCTCGACCTTGGTAGCGGCACAGCCGTTCCAGGTGTACAACTTTCATCTTCGCCTGTGGGCTCTTCTGAATTCGGTACACCAGATCATTAAGCCGGGGTACTACTTTATATGGTCCTTCCCATGACTTCTGCAATTTCGGTGAACGCCCCTTGGTTCTTTTTGGATTATATAGCCAAACTTTTTCACCGACAAGGAATCCCCGATGATTAGCTTTCAAGTCATAGCGGGACTTCATACGGTCACTTTGTTTCTGTAGCTTATTACGAACCCCTTCGTGTATTTCTTGCAGCTGTTTACTGAGCTGACTTACATAAACTATTGCTGGTTTTTCATTGGTGAAAGGTCGTCCAGTAAGTAAGTCAACTGGAAGGCATAACTCCGCTCAAAAAATGACTTTTGCAGGTGATGTTCCAGTTGTTTCGTGAACTGCGGAGCGATAGGCCAGTAATAACGGCTGTATACAGTTGTCCCAGTTACTTTGTTGGTCATTTACCTTCATTTTCAGGTAGTTATCAAGAGTTCTGTTAAATCTTTCGACCATTCCATCTGACTGGGGATGAAGGGGTGTGGTTTTATGGATTCCCAGGGGATTACAGAGGTTCTTGAATAAATCGTATTCAAAGTTTTTACCTTGATCAGTATGTATTTTTCTTGGTACTCCATATCGACAAATCCATTGTTGAAATAGTACGTCGGCAATAGTGGTAGCTTCTTGATTTGGTATTGCGTAGACTTCCGGCCATTTGCTGAAGTAATCCATTGCTACCAAAATATAGCGATTCCCAGATTTACTTTTTGGAAATGGTCCTGCTATGTCTATAGCAATTCATTCAAAAGGTGCTCCTACATTGTATTGCTTCATCTTGCCATGGCTTCGTGTCTTAGGTCCCTTGCTGGAGGCGCAGTCCTTACACATTCTGCACCAGTCTTTAACATCGGTACGACTTCCCGCACAGTAGAACCTTTCTCGAACCTTTTCAAGAGTCTTCATTACTCCGAAATGACCACCTCCTACACCATTGTGCAAGGCTTGCAATACTTCTGGAATCTTTTTGGTTGGTAGTACTGTTTGATAGATATTAGTTTTGCCGTCAGAACTTTCCCAGACTCTTTTTAAAAGTCCATCTTTCATTGCTAAAGAGACCCATATGGCCCAGTACCCTTTAAATCTCGGAGACTTTGAAGCTACTTTCTGTCGTGCTGAATTTTCTGTCTTAAATTTCACAATATCTCCAAGATCAGGATTCTCTTGTTGTTCTTTTGCGAGGATTTTAGGGTCCCATTCTTGAAAGCACTGGATGCGTGTTCTTCGGCAGTGAAATTCATTGGGATCTTCTTGTTCTTCACGTCTACTGCAATGTTTACAATCTTTGGGGCAAGGTCTTCTTGATAGAGCGTCAGCATTTTTATGGTTTAATCCTCTTCGTTGTTCAATTTTAAAATCTTATTCTTGAACACGTTGGAACCATCGTGCTATCTGACCTTCAGGATTCTTGAACTGAAGCAACAACTTGAGTGATGCATGGTTCGTCCTTAGGCAAAATTTCTGGCCATAAAGGTACGTAGACTAGTTTTGAATAGCTTCTGTCTTCTCTGGATCTGTTTTTACTCCTTCTTCATTAATTATATGCCCCAGGTATTTAACTTCTTTCTGAAAAAGGTAACATTTCTTCGTACTAAGCTTCAGCTGGGCGGACCTTAGCTTCTGAAACACCTCTTCGACATTTTTTAGGTGGTCATCCAATTTTTTTTAAGAATAATAATGTCATCAAGGTATACTAAGCATGTTTTCCAAGTTAGTTGTGGTTATTCAGGTTTTAGGTAAAAAGTGAAGTGTTTGACAAACTAGCATTAAATCAGGTAGATTTGTAGGTAGATAGGTGTTGTTAAATTTTTGCCTTTGAGTCCGTTGTTAAGTTCATTCCACAAGCTTCTTAACTGTGCAATATGCGTAGAAGCGCCATCTCCTGAATCTAATCGAAGGCGAAAAAATCTGTGCAAACAGCTGGTCTTTTGATGTTGCTTTAAACTGTTGTTGTAGCGCTTCCCAAACTTCATGGGCCGTTTCCTTATCCATGATCTTTTGATGAACTAAGTCACTAACTGACGATGTTATAATTGTCTTTGCCTTACTTTCTACCTTACGATAGAGATCAGATATCTTTTTGTATTCTTGGATCTCAGCATCCGTAGCTCCCTACGCCAATGGCTTGGTATTTGCTATCCAACGCTCCTTCATAATAGTCTGGCAGATCACTAATTGTTCTTTTCCACATAGGCCAGTCTGACTCACCGGTTAATGGTTTTATTTCATACTGTCTAGTAGACTTTCGATTACATTATCAAGTTGAGGCCGGTAGGTTAGTCATTACAGTATCAGAGTCGGTAAGTGTCGCTAAGCAACACTTACAAGACTGTTTTGTTTTTATAAATCAAATTAGACATTAAAAAATATGCCAACATGACATTTTCTTTCACTTGTTGACTGTTACCACAGGAAAAAATCGTGATGCGATTTTCAGAGTATAATGTGATTTTTTGATTTTTAAAACAAATGATACAGAACGGACTTACAATATGAAATACAATACATTACAACACACGTCCGGTAGTACTTGTTACAGTTACTCATTTAGACTTTTTTGATTCGGCTTCTAGCGTCGCCTTGTCCATAATGTCTAACTGGTACTGCAACAAGTTACCTAACGTAAATTACTATAATATGCTTCGCTAAATCCATTCTGATTTTTGGCTCTTTAACGGAACTTATTTAAAAAATTATTTACCAAGTGAATGTTAGAAATTTTGGGTCCATAACCTGATAGATTTGTTGATGTCTATTGTAAATATACTTTAATGAATAAAAAAAAATGGATCAAAATTACATGAACATCTTTAAACTGATACTTTTGTGACATTTTATAAATATTTTATATAAAAAATTATATATATATATATATATATATATATATATATATATATATATATATATATATATATATATATATATATATATATATATATATATATATATATATATATATATACGGGTGTCAAAAAGTCTGGAATATTGCAAATATCTTCCAAGCCGCTCTTAATTTTTCGACGAAATTTTGGCAACACAATTTTAAAAAAGGCGTCAGATAAATGTAATTTCCCTTTCCAAAGTATACAGGGAAAGCCAAAAAGTAGTATCAACTTAGGTTTTTTAAATGGAAACCCCTGTATATTTTTATGTATTCGAATAGATCTTTTCAAGCCAATTTCAATGGTATACAGTTTTATGTGTTTATCTGTCAAACTGATCACGCATTTGATTTCTAATTTTGATTTTTAAGTGATCAATGTTTTCCGGCCTATACAGGTACTTATCTGTTAATGTCAGTTGACTTAAATGACATTTTGTGTCAAATTTCTAATTACAACAGTAGTCATTTTAATTAGTAGAACGATGGCTTTAACTGAAAAAGAGAAAATTGAGATACTTATGATGATTGGATACGGTGATCGCAAGAGATCACAAGCAGAAGTGTGTGATTTATTTAATCATATTTATCCGAATCGACCCGCAATTACTCAATCGTTTGTAAGTAAATTGCTTAAGAAATTTAACGAAACGGGAAGTGTAAATCACAGACCCAAATCAGGCCGACCGAAAACAGCTACTGGTGGTGATACGGCAATAGATATTTTACTGCATGTTCAAGAGAATTCCACTCAATCGCTTCGCCAATATGGACTGGATCATATTGTTACTTACCAGTCTGTCAAAAATTTATTTGGAAGTGAAAAAATTCGTCCGTTTAAGATTCATTTGGTTCAGGAACTTACAGAGGATGATTTCGATAGACGTACAGAGTTCTGCGAAATTATGATGGAGAGGTGCAATGCTGAGCATAATTTTTCTCAAAATATTCTCTTTTCTGATGAAGCTACGTTTATGCTTCATGGTATTGTCAACAGACATAACTGTAGATGTTGGTCTGCAGTCAATCCCCGATGGATGGCCGAAGCACACACGCAAAGACCACAAAAAGTGAATGTCTGGGCAGGTATCATAGGTCATAATATTATCGGACCATTTTTTATTGCGGGAAATCTTACATCAGAACTTTATTTGGAATTATTGCGTGAACATGTCATTCCACAGTTAGAAATCCTATATCCAAATAGAAGAGACATTTGGTTCCAACAAGATGGTGCTCCCGCACATTTTGGTTTGCAGGTGCGTCAGTTCCTGAACCGAGAATTTCCAAATCGGTGGATAGGGAGAAGGGCGCTATTGAATGGCCTGCCAGGTCTCGGATTTAAATCCTTTGGACTTTTATTTGTGGGGAATTTAAAAAATAAAGTTTATAAAGATAGGCCGGAAAACATTGATCACTTAAAAATAAAAATTAGAAATCAAATGCGTGAGATTCGTTGGAATACTTTTGATAACCTGTTACGAGAATTTAGGGACAGGCTTGGATATTGTCTAGCTAACAATGGCAGACAATTTGAACATTTGATAAAGTAGTGTAATCTAATTGTTACTGCAAGACGTGTTCCCGTTTGTAAAATTTCAGTTTGGAATTATGTTTTTGGTCGTTTATTAAAACTTGTCGTTTTAAAGAAATAAAACCTGTTAAAGTTGAAACATCTACATAATTTACTTTGTTTTTATGTTCCTATTTAAAATTAGCTCTCAAGTGCTTTGTAGAAATTATAGCTTATTCGAAAAATTTTAAATCGTATAATTCGATCAGTTTGACAGATAAACAAATAAAACTGTATACCGTTGAAATTGGCTTGAAAAGATCTATTCGAATACATAAAAATATACAGGGGTTTCCATTTAAAAAACCTAAGTTGATACTACTTTTTGGCTTTCCCTGTATACTTTGGAAAGTGAAATTACATTTATCTGACGCTTTTTTAAAATTGTGTTGCCAGCTAAATTTTCGTCGAAAAATTACGAGCGGCTTGGAAGATATTAGCAATATTCCAGACTTTTTTGACACCTGTATATATATATATATATATATATATATATATATATATATATATATATATATATATATATATATATATATATATATATATATATATATATATATATATATATATATATATATATATATATATATATATATATATATATATATATATATATATATATATATATATTTATATACAGGGTCTCTCAGAATATGTGGGCAATCTCGGAACTAATGCCTAAAAATATTATGAAATCGTAAATTTTTCTATGACCTCCCTACGAATAAGTGCTAACGCATGCCCCGAAATGTTTGTTTAAATAACTTTTAAATGCTAGCGTAATTTATTTTTTTAATATGTTGGTTTCTAGATAAGTCTTCTTAAAATAAACCCAATTAATCATATTTGGCTTATTTAGTTTGCCAGGGACGGACTAGCTCTGACACAATAATAGCAATTTTTTAACACCCTGTATGATAAAGGCTCAATAATATTATTTTTGAAAAGCTTTAACCTTAAACTAAAAAAAAGGTATTCTTGATTGACATCGATAAAATCAACTGTTTACGAGAAATACAATATCATAGTTGGTAATTTTCTTTACATTATAC
>JAHBCN010002249.1:17500-95093 GCA_019359885.1 Listronotus oregonensis
GGCATCGATACTGAAATTTACATTACTCGTCTGGCAACACTGCGGCTGTCATGGGTTTGTTCCAAAGCGCCAGAAACCGTTCAAAACCGTCACCGAACGATCACGCTCATGCGCAGTGATTAAAATGCGTCCCAATTTAATCACTGCGCATGAGCGTGATGTTCGGTGACTGTGTTTGGAACAAACCTATAAAGTTAGGTTAGTTGTTTGTTGTCTTAATTTTTTAGTTCTATTTGTGATTTTGTTCTTGTTGTTTGGAAGTGATTTGCTGACGTTTTTATTTTATTATTTGTTTATTTTTTATACAATAAACTCTGCAGAATGACTGAGGTTGGATTCACTAAAGCTGATTCTAAAAATTTGCCAGTATGTGATGGAATAATGATTGCAAATTTTTTTCTGAAAACGATCTTTTCAACGCTGCTGAAATCAGAGGTGTTAAAACTGATAGGTAAGTTCTTACCTAATATACTATTTGAGGAGCATGATACTTCAGGAGTTCATCAAATTTATATCCTAATTTTATTTTCAAAACAGAATTCAAGAAGGTTGTAACTATTTTCAATGAAATCATTTTTTGTTTGCCGTTCAGGTCGGAAAAACTAGGGGGACTCAGCGGTAGGATATGTCCAGCTTAAGCGAGAGGGGAACATGTGCATACTAAAATGTAAAGTGTTCGGGCATAAAGTAAGGTCTAAGCAGTACAATGTAACTGTTACTATTAATGAACAAGAAGAAAGTTACTAGCATTTTGTGCCATGACTGTCCTGCCTCATCAGGTAATTTATAATCTGTTAATACTACAAAATGGTAATAATTAAGTATTTCAAGTACACAATTTAAGTTTAAACATCTTTTAACTTTGATCGATGGAAACAAAATTAATATTTTTGGATTTGTTTTTGTATTACAGGTGGCTGTAAACATGCCGTAGCCTTTCTTATGTGGATTCATAGGCGAAGTGAAGAACCATCTCCAACAGAAATGGATGTTACTGGAAAAGTCAAAACTTTCTGGTGTCGGAACTAGTCTTAAGTACATAACAGTAGAAGACTTTGGAGCTCCTCCAACTAAAAGATTAGCCTCTTCTCCTGCAGGGAGTTTTTTGGAAAGGGTGATAAAATGCAACAGCTAACAACTCCTCTATGCAGTTATTAAAATATTTTCGAGAAGAAAAATCACTCAATGATCTTAGCATACATACATTGTTGATTAAATTTTTAAGAACTGGAGGAAAAACTTTCAATGAATTTTACGATTTTTGCAAAAACCAGATGACCAGTGAAGATTGTGAAGCAGCATGTAATGCCACAACAGAACAAAGCAGTTCAAAATTATGGCATGAACTTCGTTATGGGAGAATAACTGCTTCAAGAATCTATGAAACAGCCCGTTGCAAGACATCAGCAGGTTCTTTGGTTGAATCTCTAACGGGAGGGTTACAAGTGAGAGAAACTGTAGCCATGACCAGAGGAAAAATTTTGGAAAAAAAAGTGTTGGAAATCCTGGAGAAAGAAATAAAAATGAAATTAAAATCAACAGGACTACTATTATCACCAAAATATCCATTTTAGGAGCTTCTCCGGATGCAATTTGCGAAGAATTTGTAATAGAAATAAAATGTCCGGCTAGTGCAAAAACAATTAAAAATTATATTAATGATAGTAATATTACAAATAAATTTAAAGCCCAAATTCAGCTACAGATGCATATTTTTGGCAAAAAAAAGGAATATTTTGTGTAGCTGATCCAGGGTTTGAAGTAAATAAAAAATTTCTGTCTATTATATTGACTATGATGAAGAATATATTAGTCATATGATAGATTCTGCCCAGATATTTTGGGAAAATAATATTTTTCAAATGTTAATAAAAGGTTTGCAGTAAAAATGATTGTTTTAATTTGGCCCATTGTTATTATTTGGGGCACGTACTTAGTTCAAGTAAGAGTAATTTAGCTCTGTTCGTAGAATAAATCCGAGATAGTTTGTGATTTTTCTAGATCTTAATTGGCAGTTGACATGGTTTGACAGGCTGTCATTCAAAATATAACCAATAAATGTTCAGAAATAAATCACAAACTGTCACGGATTGATTCTCGAACAACCCTTGAATGAAACAAATTTAAGGGTTGATAGGGGACCGCTACCCTTCAGCCAGACCTTCACTTTTATGTTTACGGGTTCTTCAAGTACAATTACACTAATATTCAAAGTGCATTATGAACCTACTCAAAATTGTTCACCATCTCTTGGACTAGTAGGAGAGCTCGTGAACAATTCTAAATAAGCTTCTTGGGGCACTTTGAAAATTTGTGAAATTTTCCTTGAATGACCCTAAACATAAAGTCAAGTCTTTCTGAAGGGTTCCAGCCCCCAACCAACCCTGAATTAAACAAATTTAAGGCTTGATAGGGGGCCGCTATCCTTCAGCCAGACCTTCACTTTTATGTTTACGGGTTCTTTAAGGACAATTACACTAATATTCAAAGTGCTTTAAGAACCCATTCAAAATTGTTCACCAGCTCTCGGACTAGTAGGAGGTGGTTAACAATACTGATGGATGTAGCCACTTTGGAAATTTGTGTAATTGTCCTTGAAGAACCCCTAAACTAAAAATTAAGGTCTGGTGAAGGGTAGGCTGCCTAAACCCTTGAATTAAAAAATTTAAGAGTTGGTAAGGCTACCCTTCATTAGACCTTGACTTTTATGTTTTGGGTCCTTTAAGGACAATTTCACAAATTTTAAAGTGTCTTAAGAACCTACTTAAAATTGTTTACCAGCTCTTGGGCTATATGTCTCTTCTATCAACTTGCCAAGAGTGTCAAAACAAAATTAGGCTATTTAGCAAGGGTCAAAATATAAATGATGTAAAAATAATAATAAATATGCTTTATTGTCGAAAAAAACTCTCATTGACAAAGCCGAAAAAAGACTTAACTAACATAACATTTAAATATAAAAATTAAAATGCTGGTATATACACTTAAAAAAAATACAATATTAACCAACAAAGTTACTAGATATCTGGTCACAAATGAAAAATAAAATCAATTTTTATTATGCATGCAATAAAAGTAGCCAATCATTAAAACTTATAAATATACATATACATGCATACATATATACATCCATACATACATACACATCAAAGTATCATCATAATATTCCTGTAGTGTGTAATATGGTCTTGTAACAATTAACTTTTCTTTTAAATAAACAATCATCAAGAATTTGCCTAAATCTAATAGGAATGTGATTATAGATTTTAATGCTCTCAAAGAAAATGGATATTTTAGTCAATGTGCTTTATTTTGTGGATTAGGCACCATGAAATTATTATACTTTTTGTGCAGAAAACAGACCGTCTCCACTATGAAAATTCCCATTATAGTTAAAATTTTTCCACTGACAAACAGTGGTTAAGTAAATGTTTATTAAACGAAATTTAAAAATGTATTACTAATAGCTAAAAAAACAATCAAGTACTTTCAGTTTTACGCTGTTTACAAATAAAATGTAACATAAACATAAAATATTTATCAGTTACATTACAAATCATATTTTTTGTAAAATCTTCATCAAATGGTACAGATATATTTAAAAATGTTTTTGATTTACTGGAGCCCTGAATGTTTTGTTGCTGAGGTTGTCGATGACATTGTTTCAGAAGAATACATCCTAGGGAACAAAGTCTTCTTGAGAGTGAAGGCAGGTGGTAAGATTTCTGGGATCTTTACAGGTGAACATGACTGATGAGTCACTTCATGTGAAGTTTGTACATATTTACTACGGTAATGTGGTTTTGCAGTTATTCCAATATCTTTAAATTTTAAATCATGCAAATGTTCAAATGTGCTTGGAGAATCTTCACAAACTTCAAATTTTGCTTTTTTACTTGGCCTAGTCTCCATAACACCAACAGTTTCAGCAGTTAATGCAAGATTTAAATGTGGTATTACATTTCTCTTCATCTTCTTTGAACCACCTGTCATTTTCCACTTCATATAGTTTTCCATGTCAGAAGGCAACTGTAACAAAACATAAGTATTATATAAACATATCTTCACCTATTATTCTGACGATTATTATTGAAATTTTAAAATTTTAGGTATGTATATGCTTCAAAAAACTTGAAATACCTATTTGATTTGTGAGATGAGAAATGAACTCGTGTAAAAATCTCTGCTCGTATTACTGTCATAAAACTGATAAAGAATACTTACATCAAAGTGATCTTCACAAACAAACAAACTAGATGTTGAAGATAACCTTTCAGGATCACGTCCCCCTGCTTGAAGCCATAGATTCCTTAAAGCCTTATCAGATGGAACTTGAACAAAAGTCTTTCCAGGCATATTAATAGACGTATTTTTGCAATGAGTAATTATACACCAACGGTAAACTTTACTCATTTTGAGACACAACCGTAAAAATCCAATACAAATCACACAGAACAAGACCAACGATAAAATGAAAACAAATATTGCAAAAGCGAGGTTATAAAACCGCCCAGTTCAATGCGTACATCTAGTGTACATCTCCACTGTGTCATTGTACCAATGCCAAAAATTGTACTACTAGGCTATTTGGCAACGCAGACATTTACCAATAAATGACGTCATTTATAAGGAACCTAACAGAAAGCGTTTTCGCGGGACCTTTGAATTTCGAAGTTATTAAATCGAAATATCGGCAAAAAAGCGAATTAAAGAAAAAACGAAGTAGTAGGTTTTGAAGAACGGTCTATAATAGTGCAAACTGCATCATTAAAAAAAAAATGTGCAAGGACCCTATTATATTTATATATTTGTTAATAAAAAAATATGTTTTTGAAGCTCCCCCACCGGATTATTATTATTTTGTACCCATATAAGTAGCCTGTAAAAGGAATTTTCAAAAATCTTTTAAAATAGCCGAAACAGCTTTATGAAACAATTACCACAAATTTTTCCCGGTTTGACAAAGGCTGACATATTCGGAATGTCAAAACTAGGCTTGCTAAATACAAGGTGTAAAAAGTATGATGCTCACGATTTTAATGCGCGATAGTGAAGCTCAAAACAAGTCGAAAAGTTTATATGACATATGTGTCAAAACTTGACAGATTTTTGTCTAAACGATATCTAAATCTTGAACGTTGAAAGTCGTTATTTCTGAAAACCTTAACAGCTGGAAACTTTTGTTCTTATCGCTTATCAGTAGATTCATTAGCTAATAAAATAAACTAAGTTTTAAATGTTTTGGTCTACAATTTAAAAAAAAAATCATTTTTCTCCCAGTCAAAAATTTAAGAAACAATTGGCAACAGAGCTACCCACAACCTTTGTGCGTAAAATAAAGTCAGGTGCATGTTGTGCTCACCAGTCCGGCCACGATATTTGTGTTTGTTTTTAAATCGGGAAAATATGCCGATGTTTTTTAAATTCAAGACAAACGTAGTGCAAGTGTACCAAAGAGTTATGAAATCGGAATGTGTGCGACCGAAAAATCTTATTCTTTAAGTAAAGTAAAAAAGTGCTGTTTTAAAGCATAAAAATTTGTGTTCTTTAAATGGATATTAAGCCTATTCCTGTGGTAAGTACAATTATTTTTTAATTACAAATAAAAACCAAACAATAATTGATTGTTTTTAACTTAAATTTAATTCCAAATTAAATTGCAAGAAGTATTTTTTTTATTATTTGTATGTAAATGAACATCGCCTTAAAAAAAAAGTGTAAACATGTAAAACGTCGCAAAAAACGTTTAACGTTTCCAACTTTTATAAACTCTGAAAGGCCATATTTCTAAAACAATTAACTTTTGACCCATATGTTCTTGGCTTTTTCGACTTGTTTTGAGCTCCACTATCGCCCATTAAAATCGTGAGCATCATACTTTTTACACCCTGTATATTCCGATCCCTTTCTTTTCAGCGGGTTTCCTTATAAATAATTTTTGTTTCAGACCACCGTATCCATGTTCGGCAACCCCCAACCTCGACGTTTCACCTCGTTCCATACGTTTTTATGTGTCCTTTAACTCTAATTTCGATTTTTGTTTTTCACCACATTTACAGGACATTTGGTAGATAACAGTCTTTATTTGAAATATTGTTATCCGGTCTCGTCCTAGTAAGAATACTTTTTAGAGTGGTTGGGATTGTTTGAGTTACTACGGTCCTATAATATACGGAAGTGTCATAAATATTTGATCTTGTCGAGTCTTGTTTAAAATAAATGTTTTTGTCTTGATGTTTGTCGATCGTTTTCTTCATAAGTCTTTCATTGTAAATGTATGCTTAAGATCCCTAGTTAAAGTACGACAAGTTTATCTGTAGCTACATAAAATTTTAATTCAATAATCTACCTACTAAACCATAAAATTAAATTTACTCATTTACAATAAATAGTAATACATAGTTACATATTTGTTGCATATAAGAAATATATATTTTATCATAATTTCAATAATATTAAAACTTTATTTTTAACCTATTTATTTTGATATTTAAATGTAAAACAAAATTTTTTTGTTATCAAAATACTTCTAACCGAAAAATAAGGCAACAACTGCTGTTATCGAATTGAGCAGGTGACTAGCGCTAATTTGATAGGTTGAGACGCGTCACAAGAATAACTGACCGCTTGCTCATTGCTGCGCGATGTTTGATGTAACAGTCAGTTGCGTAGTGATACAAGGGGCAAGAGTTATTGTGTTTTATAAATAAGTGTTCGTTGTGTCGTGTTTTAGGGTGTTATTTTAAAACTTTGAACTTTATAAGTGACTGATGCTGATCACACTTCATAGTCAAACCCATAAAGTGAATGCCAATGTTTATAGAGTATGTGAAGAGAAATCACAAAACAATGCATTTAAATTGCCACTAAAGCAAGAGCTAGAAAGAGTTGCAATGTACACGGGAGTAAGCCTGGATGTTGTAAAAAAAATTTACAAAGATGTTAAACAAAAAAAAAACAATCACCCGGATCACTCGCTGTCATCTCCAGGCAAAAAAGGGCCCGTCTTTCTGCCGTCGAAAAAATCGAAGATTTCGATGCCAAATTCTAAATCTTTGATTAGGAGAATCATAGAAAAGTTTTATTTGGAACTAAAAGTTCCCATCCTTAAAAAAATTGGTGCAAAAGCTAAAAAGCGACATCAACTTTCCATTTTCCCGTGAAACTTTCGAGGTGCATCTTAAAAACAAATGGATTTTATTGGCGAAAATGTCAAAATAAGCGTAAAATATCGGCGGAAAGGCCTGGCGATACAAATATATTCATGCCATGAAAAAAAAAAAAGAGGGAGGAATGTCGACATATAATTTACATTGACGAAACCTTGGTGGATAACGACTTAACGGTAAAAAATTGCTGACAAAGTGCAGATATTTTTGGTGTATTAAAAAAAAGTTCTACTGGTAAGTAGTAGGTAAACATATTCTATAAGTCCGTTATATGTTCAAAGTTGTTCTTTTCCACCGAGATAAAAGATTTTAGAAGGAATTGCCATTGGACTAGTTTGCAAATTGTGACCAAAAAATTGTTTTAGGCAGATTTATCATAGTCCATGCTGGATCAAAAAACGGTTTCGCGGAAAATGCTCAGTTAGTTTTTAAAGCTGACCAATGCTCCGGTGACTACCATGGACAGATAAATAGGGAAAATTTCACCAGGTGGCTCACTGAAAAATTGCTTTCCAATATTCCCGAAAACAGCGTAGTCGTCCTAGATAATGCACCTTATAATTATGTCCATGAAAATAAAGTTCTCAATAAATCTTCCTTAAAAAAGGATATGGTTGCTTGGCTTTCTAAGAAAGGTAGTTTATAATTCATCGTCTTTATTACTAGCCTTATACGAGTATAGTAGGTACTACTAATATTTGTAGGGATAAATCATCTCAGTAATAAAAAAAATATGTGGTGGACAACATTATCAGGAGATAGGGTCACACTCCTTTAAGAATATCGAGATGGCTTGGGCTCAAATTAAGCAATTCATTAGAGATCGCAATACATTAAGGGAGTTTAGCATCTCTAAATTAGGGAGCTTTTGGATGAAGCAATTGCCTCAGGGACAGCAATTGATTGGGAAAAGTTTTGCCGACATGTCACCGACATAAAAAATAAGTTTTAGGAAACCGATTATACAGTGTGTCCCAAATTGGTGGGGAATGTATGGGGATCTTGGAAACCACGATAGATAGAACATCGGTTAAATGGGGAAAGTTTTGGACAATTATGTTAGAAAGCTAATCCCGTTTACTACATGATTTTATCTATTTAGGTTTTTGAGAAATTTAAAAAAACCTGAAACATGCATTTTCGAAAATCGGCCATATTTTTTTTATAAGTTAAAATTTTTCAAATCTGTAAAAACTTCTTCAAAGCAACTTTTTTTGTAGAATATGACCGAGTAGTCATTTTTTATTTTCTACGTTTCGGGCTTTTAGAATCATCATCAACATTACTTTTTCATATGGGCGCCATATTGGATTTTTACGCAGCCAAATAGTGCTTTTTATTCTGATTTCAACAATGTATAACATGTTATAGTTTAGAAGTTTATAACCTCATTTATTTCAAAAAACAAATATTTTCTTAGTTGGCCTTGATTACGGCGAATGTCATCTAGCGTCATTGGCAGCCGAAGAAATGTTAATATAGCTGCGCAAACGTATTTCGATAATTTTCCTGAAAGGCAGCATCCTAAACTAACATACTTTCGAAAACTGGTTACAAATTTGCTTGAATTCGGAAGTTTTAAAAAACCACGACCTAAAAAGTACGTTAAAGAAAATCGACAACGAGATGCTGCAGTTAACCAACATTTTAAAGAAAATCCAACATCCTCAGCCAGGGATGTTGATAGAGAATTTCACATACCTTAGTCAACCATTCATAGGGAAGTTAGGACTATTTTAAAAAAATATCGTTAATATGTTGAGAGAAATGGACAACATTTTGAATTTTAATTCGTTATTTTACATCTTCATTTTAGTGGGAATCTTAGTTTAGCCACTTTTCATTGTTTTTGTTTTTACTTGTTTCAATTAACTTGTTATGTGTAGTTTTGTTGTGACACGGTGTTAACGTTATAGCTATGTTCGCGAAGAAACCCATTTCTGTAAAATGTCTGTTTAGCTTATCTATTTTGCCAATTACTAATATTTAATTGTTTACAAAAAAAATGACGTTCGCCGGAATCAAGGCCAACTGAGAAAACATTTGTTTTTTAAAATAAATGAGGTTATAAACTCTTAAATTATAACATGTTATACATTGTGGAAATTAGAATAAAAAGCACTATTTGGCTGCACAAAAATCCAATATGCCGTCCATATGAAAAAATAAAGTTGATGATGATTCTAAAAACCCGAAACGTAAAAAATAAAAATTGACTACTCGGTCATATTCTACAAAAAAAGTTGCTTTAAAGAAGTTTTTACAGATTTGAAAAATTTTCACTTATAAAAAAAATATGGCCGATTTTCGAAAATGCATGTTTCAGGTTTTTTCAAAATTTCTCAAAAACCTGAATAGATAAAACCATGTAGTAAACGGGATTAGCTTACTAACATAATTGTCCAAAACTTTCCCCATTTAACCGATGTTCTATCTATCGTGGTTTCCAATATCCCCATACATTCCCCACCAATTTGGGACACACTGTATGATGGATGAGATTTAACCCATTATAATACTGCCGTCCTAACAGAAAACGCAGTAACTCGATTTGATAGATTTGTACTCTTGAACATCTTTTCTATCGATCTGCTATCTCGGATTTCCCGAAAAAAAAAATTTTTTTCTCCAAAATTTGAAAATAAAATTGCAGTAACTCCGCCACGTCATGTAATTACTAATGAGAAACGCAGCAAACATAACTCCTAAAGAGAACTGCAGTATTTTAAAATATACTGTTTAAATGATTTGTATTACCATAAAACTACGTTACATAATTCTAACCTGAAATGCAGTTATTTTGTTGTGCTAGTATTCAACGCAGTAAATCATAAATTACAGCAATCCATGTTTGTATAGATCAGGGGTCTCCAAACTACGGCCCGAGGGCCACATCCGGCCCGCGGACAGATTTTGTCCGGCCCGCGGAGAGCAAGCATACTTGAAAACTCCTTTTAGAGAACAAATAATTTTTATAGCAAATTAAATTTAGTTTACTGAAGTATTCTAATTTTATGTTGAATAATTATTAATATGACATCTACATTGATATGGTCATGGGCTAACTCCGCTAACTCATAACATTCTTGTAGGCTTATTGTTATTGTTTTTGTGATAAGTTGGATAAAGAAACACAGAATTGTAATGAGTAAAGACATGTATAATATGCAGAAAATTTAACTTCAGTATATAATAACTAGCAAATTATTGAAATGAATCCAACTAACATTTTATACATTTTAAATAATCACTTATAACAAATATAATGACATATGAAATACTAATGAGATTTATGTAATTGAGATTTTCCACTGACAATAGTTTGTAGTTGTGGACTAATTTTACTTGTACGAATTATTAAAAGAGATTTAAGATGCTCATCAGTTAATTTCGATCTGTAAACATTTTTTGTGTACTTCATTTTGGAGAAGGTTTTCTCACACAAATAAGTAGTACCAAAAACAGAAAACAGACCACGAGCAAATTTATGCAAATTATCAAATTGTGTCAGTGGAAGACTCTTATAAAATTCCAACAAAGATGAGTTTTGATATTTGTTCTTAATTATATCACTGCATTATAGATCAATCATTTCCATTTGAAGTTCCGGGGCTAGGGTTTCAATGTCAGTATCAAAAGGATTCTGAAAAATCTTAATTTGATTCGCAATGGCATCAAAGTCCAAGAAACGAGTATCAAAATTTATCTTCAAAGCACTCAAAGTTTCGATTGCAAAATCGATAGGAAACTCAGTCTCAGTAGTGTGGCTGAATATTTCACATGTTTTAAAATGTGAAAAACATTTACTTCGTAGTTGTGATTGAAACAGTCTCAATTTCTTCCGGAATGATTTGATATTAGTGTATAAATCAGGAAGATGCTGGTTTTCTCCTTGCAATCCCAAATTCAGTTCGTTCACATGTTTTGTCAAATCAACATAGAATGCTAACTTCCACAGCCATGCGTTGTTTTGTAATTCAGTAAGAGGGCGATGCTTTTCATTCAAAAAATTTCGATCACTGCTCGAAGTTCAAAAAGCGCTGAAGGACTTTCCCACAACTAAGCCAGCGTACGGCAGTATGATCAGGTAAGTCAGTTTCTCCAATCTCTTCAATAAATTGTCGGAATTGTCGGTGATTCAGCCCAAAGATCTGATAAAATTAACAGTTGATATGACTGGTTTCAGAACGTCAGACATATCCAAACATTTTCCGCACAAAGACTGTTGATGAATGATACAATGTAAAACTAATGGTTTTGAACCACCGTCATTTTCTACAGCCTTTGACACAAGAGCGACCACTCCTTTATCTTTCCCACTCATGTTTTTGCCTCCATCAGTTGTAATACATTTCAAGTTTTTCCATCGAAGGTTCTTTTGATTAATGGCCATTTCAACTCCTTTAAAAATATCTGTACCAGTAGTTGTGCCATGAATACTATACATATCAAGAAGTTCTTCGTGCACTTCATAACTTTTATCTACTCCTCGAATATAAATCAACACCTGAGCAGTATCTGACACATCCGTTGACTCATCCAAGGCCAAAGAAAACCACTCAAAATGTCCATTTTTGTCGAACAGTTGAGAGGATATATTTTCAGCGATGTTTTCTACCCTTCGAGCCACAGTGTTTGCTGACATACTGACAGTTTTTAATAAATTTACCTTTTCAGGGCACATTTCTTCGGCTACTGCAATTATGCATTCTTCGATCATTTCTCCATCGGTGAATGGTTTTCCAGGTTTTGCAATTTCAAGAGCCACACGAAAGCTGGCACGAGTTGCAGCCTCTTGTTCAGTTTTGAGTTTTGTAAATGAAGATTGCTGCGATTTCAATCCGCGCTGCATAGCTTCGAATTTTTCTGTCCGCAAACTTCCTGTATATTTTGAGTAATTTTGAAAATGTTTTGTTTCATAATGACGTTTAATGCTATATTCTTTGAGAACGGCTATGCTTTCATTGCAAATCAAACATAGCGCCTTGTTACTGGACTCAATTACGAAATACTGAATGTTCCACTGATCTTTGAATTTTCTGCATTCACTATCAATTTTTCGCTTCTTTTCCATTCTACTAATTCACACACAAAAGCAACAATTCAAATCAAAATACTGTTATAAAGATGTCTTAAACTTAAACACGCACAAACACGTTTTAAGGAGGTATGCAATATTTTATTTAACAACAGTGTCATAGGAACTGACTTGTGGTTGCGCCACTAGCCTTCTTATATATTCCAATTATACTGCCATCTAGAAGTGAGTGGAAGACACCAGAACTTTCTCGAACCAACGAGATTATTATGTACGTGCTATTAGCGCCATCTGTTAGCGATAGAAGGTACTACCTATTTCCGCTTGTGTCCACCAGATGTCGTGTCACGTTACTCCTCATGGCTCGTACTCTACGACTAATCTAGAAATTACAGATAATGACAAGAAAATTAATAATATGCAGTGTTGCCGTTTTGCGGACTTTAGTCCGATTTGCAGCCTTTTTTAAACGTTGTGTACTTTTTCGGACTTTTTTTTCATCAGTGGACTATTTCACTTCTTACCACCGGCAACAATGATAATATGGTTTTGGCCCTCGGAACTTAATGGAGTAATCAGTATGGCCCTAAGGCTGGAAAGTTTGGAGACCCCTGGTATAGATAAACATAAATGTCACTTGTTACTAAGAAAAAACGCAGTATCTCCGCTAATACCATTAAAATCCCTACCGTATGATATTGTACAAACACCGCGACACGTCACTGGTTACTAATCAGGAGTGCAGTAAGTTTAATTTAAAACGCCCCTCTGTAGATTGCTTTAAAAAATGCAACTCTCAAATTTCAGAAAACAGAAGAATTAAATTAAATAAAAACTATCAGGCATTAGATTGCATAGGAAAAAAACAATTTATTTTAAGCAATACTGAGCAAGGTCCTGTTGTGGAAAAATTAAAATTCCAAAAGGTGTCGCAGCATCCACTATTATTTTCAAGATGATAATGGGAGGAGAATTAAAATATGCGAGATGTTTTTTCTGACCACCTTGGGTTATCACGAAAAAAATGACAGATTTGTTTTGCAAACAATCGCCAAGAGTGAAAACCACATGTCTGTTTCTTCTGACATGAGAGGTAATAATAAAACTTATTTTACACAAATTTAACCCATTCAGATAAATAAATGTTTTTGTTTTAGGGAAAAACATACGAATCGCAAAATTCAACAAGGATGTCTTGGCCCAGCATATCGAAAGCTTTCAGTGTCGCATTATCGTAGGCAGCATATCATTTACCAGTGTGAGTGTTGCACGGTATTTGAAAATCATGGTCACTCGAAAGAAAATATAGATCTGGAATGTCAGACGTGTAAAACTTACAGCGTGCATATCGAAAAAGCTGCAGAATCAATAAAAATGTATAGAGAAGATGCTGCAAAAAATAGAAATAATCATGAAGTCTGCTACTCGGCAGATTTGCAAAAGGTCATGATGCTCCCTAGGTTAGAACAATATAAAGTAGCCTTATTTACATCGCGTATAATTGCTTTTAATGAATCATTTCTTACTGTTGGGAAAAAACAAGTTGGTGTGAAACCAGTAGCTACTGTTTGGCCTGAAGGTATTGCTGGCGGAAAAAAGGAAGATATTATAAGTACCTTCCACTCCTTCTTCCTGGAAAATCGAGACTATTCAAAAATTACGTTATGGCTGGACAACTGATCCGCACAAAATAAAAATTGGTCGTTTTTTTTTCTTTTTTATCTATATGGTAAACAGTCCTGACATACAAGCAAAGGAAATATGTGTTAAATATTTCAAGCTTTGGCATACGTACATGAGCGCGGATACTTTCCATGAAATATAAGGGTAGCGTATGCGATTTTAAAGATTTTACTAATGCCGTACAGAATGCCAATTCTGGAAAAGTTACGGTGATTGAAATGGAAATCGGGCAGTTCTACGATTGGCTTGATCACAGTTCCCAAGCCAAAATAAAGAAAACGGAGCCTCGACCATATTTGGCCGAAATAACAATGGTGTTTGCAGAGCGGGGTAAAAGTTGGTTACAATATTTTAACAACTATGATCCAACCACTTCAAAAAATTTAAAATTTTTAAAGGCAAAGTCTAAAAAGGACGGGATACAGAAATCAACTCCTCGAGCAAAACCAAGAGGAATAAACAAAGAAAAAAAGGAAGGCATATTAAAAAAAATATGCCCTCTTATGACAGAAGAAAGAAGGCAGTTTTGGAATGACATCGATGTTAATGATAACGTCAATGATTTAAATACTTCTTTTGAATAATTTTTATTAATTTGTTATTGCAATATGTGTTTTTAAATTCACTTTTTTATCTATTTTGTAATGGATTTAACGGCTTTAGTTTATTTATTTTTTCGTTTTAAGTATATAATAAAAATTAAATACCAAATTAGGATTACGAATTAAATATTGCATGTCAAATTTTATTATAATAATGATATGATATTAATAAATTAGTATAAATATCAGTATTTTTTGCACATAAATCAACCTGTGGTTTAAGGCTTATTTTTTATTGTTATACTTGTTTATTTAACTTTCCAGTAGAAAAAACGGTGAATAAAGGTACTAAAAAAACAAATTATGGAGTAAAGTAAACATTATTTTAGTATAGTTTCACAAAAAAGGCTAAAAAAATATGACTTTTTCTTCATTTATCGTAATAGCAGCACATCAAAGAATACTTACTAAAAATGCAGTAAAATGGCAAAAATTCCTGAGTTACTGCATTCTTTTTTAGTAATGACTAGATAAACATAATTAAAATCCTAAGCCAAAATGCATTTAATTAAATTATTTTTTACCAAATTCTTTAAATAGTGTAAAACTTAGGCAAATAAACAAAAAAATACATATATTTTAATATCCCTTAATTAAAAGTATCGTTTTCTATCAAAAAAGTAACTAACAATAAACAAACAGTCAAACCTATTTTTCTCGAAACTCCATTTCTGGAGTTACTGCGTTTTTTCTTAGGATGGCAGAATACAGGTTGGGACTTATACCGATGACAGTGATACGGATAGTGATAGTAAAGGTGAAGAGGTTGAAGATAATGAATAAAGTTGGTAATGATTTTTTCGGTATTTTTTTTTTTTTTTTGTTTTGTCGCAGAACTATAATTCATGTCTCTTTGACATTATTGGGACCTAAGCTGAAAAATAATTATTAATCAATTAATCATGAAGCTATTTTTTCCATGCTGAAATGAAGAACGGCATCTTGTAAAAAGTAAGTTTTAAAACCTTCATATATAGTTGTATTGTATTGTATTGTAATAAACGGGGTCGCTCGGCTCTAGTGTAGCCCTCCTTCACTTCGACCTAAAGAGATCTTTTGTGAATACCCTTCGTTGTTTAGTGCCCGGTAATTCCTATACCTTTAGCAAAGTTCAGGATACTACGCGGTGCAAGCTGAATAATATCTCTAGGAGTAGGATATACCCCTTCGAGGTATTTAAGCCGTTGTCGGGTCAGTTCTCTGCATTCACAGAGAATGTGTTCCGCAGTTTCGTTTGCCTCGTGACAAAACCGACATTGTTCATCCTCAGTCTTTCCATTTTTTGAGGTGATACCTCCAAGGGCCATGTCCTGTTAGGAAGTCGGTAACCAGTTTAAGTTCATTTTTTTGAAGTTCCAGTAGCTTCTTTGTGTACTTAGGTGAATGCGAAATAAATCTTTTCGCCTGCCTTTGTCCTGGGATGTTGTTCCAGTAAGTCACTTTTTTACTTTTTCCCATGTCCTGAGTTCCTCGTAGAGGTGGCCTCTAGTGGTGCCACAGAAAGGCTCAGGTCCATAGAATGGTCTCTGTGCTCCTTCCTTGGCGAGTTGATCGGCAATTTCATTGCCCTCCACTCCTTCATGTCCTGGTACCCACTCCAGAGTAACTCTGTTGTGTTTGGCCAGTTGGTTTAGTGATTGTCGGCATTCCCAGGCTAGCTTTGAGTTAAAGAGCATGAAGTCAATGCCTTCAAAGCAGCCTGGCTGTCCGATAAAATATATATGGTTGCGCCTCGTAGGCCTTTTTGGCACATTCAGAAGCGCAAATATCAATTGCATGGATTTCAGCTTGGAAGATGGAGGGAGCCTTGCCGAGAGACTTTGATAGTCTGCATCTAGGTCCAAAGACACCAGCTCCAACCCCTTGTTCCATCTTAGATCCATCAGTGTACCAGACAAGTGAGCCTTTTTCATGCTTTGGTTCCTTCACACTCATAGTTTGGCGGTCTTGAATAACCACTTCAAAATAGCGCTGGAAGTCCCGCACTATAGGCATTATGTCCGTGGGTTTGGTCAGAGCTTCAATCTTGATTTTTCCAAAATTTTAAGGTGACCAGTCAGGTCTCCTGACTTTATACTTTGTGTCTGGATTACTCTGGAGGCACTCAGTATCGCCTCCCTCTTTATGTGCAGGTGCAGGGGAAGGAGGTTCAACATTGTCTCCAGAGCTGCCGTTGGGCAAGATTTCATTGCTCCAGTAACTCCCAGACAGGCAAGTCTCTGCAGTTTCAGAAACTTTCCTTGTGTAGTTTTTTCCTCTGTTTTTGGCCACCAGACCAGTGAGGCATAAGTAACTATAGGTATTACAACTGTAATGTATGACCAGTAGATCATTTTGGGTTTTAGACCCCATGTTTTACCACATAGTCTGCGGCACGCCCATAGTGCCGTTGATGCTTTTGCGATAGTCCTTTTTATTTGCGAGTTCCAATTGAGTTTCTGGTCAAGGACAATTCCCAGATATTTTACTTCTTTAGAAAGTTTGATCGTAATGCCGTTTAACATAGGAGCTATAAACCTTCAATATAGTTACTTACCTTAAAACATAAAATGTAATTATTGAAGAATTTACTATTTTTGTCACATTATTTAAAATAATAGCACGACCATGTTTTAAAAGATAGTGCTTCCCCTTACCCATACGTCGCAGACACAGACTCATCTGTATAGCTTTGTATCAGTAACTCTTTCTTGCAGAGATTCCTTACTGTTATATAACTGCCGGTGACAGGATAATTCAAATTCGACTATCACCATTAGAATCTTGGAAAATATACGGGATACGGAACAATATGCCATTTAGGAAGTTCTAAAATACGGGGTATTTCCGAAGATATCCGAGAAAAACCGAAATTTTGAAAAATCGTTTGTAATCTTTTCTGACTTCGCTTTAAAATGGATTTTAAAATATATTGTACATTTACATCACCACTTGTTCCGTGATATTTAACAGTACTTTTAGATTTCATACAGGCCCGTGCTGGTCCGGGGGGACAGGAGGACAAATCCCCCTGCGCCCTCGCCTTCGGCGCCCTCACGCTAGTAAAAAAAAAATGAGAATTTTTATGGTTGTTTATCTCTTATAATAACATTGACTTTTTTTACCCAATTTCCAATAAAAAGTTTTTGAGTTGACTTTAATAACGAGAAAACGTGTAACGTATGTAACGTATTAAATAAGACTGCTCAGTAGCAGTATTTTTATCGATGTGGTTGTATCTTAAGTTAGTTACAAGTATTTTTAGGAAAGCTCATTACACCGGCACAAAACAAAAAATAAAGTGGTCTGTGCATTTGAATAGACCCACCCATTTATATGTATTTTGATGCGCTGAATCCAAATCCGAGGTCCGTTTGGCCCATACACCCTCAAAATGTTGAGTAAATTGCAAAAAACTGCTAAAAATGGCTTAAAATTGAGAAAAATTGCAGCTATGAAAATGAGGAAAAAATTTTTAAGCAAGATTAAATATGTTTCTTATGTATTTTGATAAGCTACACTGTTGGACAAAAGTGGAGAAACTTTCTTTAAATACCTATATTTTTTGATTAACATATCTAATTCATTTTTTTATTACATATTTTTAATGACACTGACACTAGGAATATAATACTACCAAATTAGCAAAAAATATATATTTATTGAGTAAAAGAAAAATATATTCATAAAAACGAATGGACAAAAATGGAGAAACTTAATACAGATTATTTTTTTTACAAAAATACTTATGATATATTTTCACTAAATTAATAATGTGTGGAAAACCCCTTATTCTTAATAACTTCCTGAAGTCTGTTTGGTATTGACTCTAATAACTTATTTATAAAATCTGGTGAAATGTTTTTCCAAGCTTCATTCAAAATCCGTATTAAATCTTGCCTATTATGTATTTGATGTTTCCTAACTTCGCGATCCAAGTGCTCCCAAAGGTTTTCAATAATATTTAAATCTGGACTTTGTGCAGGAAAATCCATTACAGTGACTTGTTCCTCGTGAAACCAATCCTTCACAACTCTACATTTGTGTTTCGGATCGTTATCTTGTAGAAAGACCCAAGTAACCGGTAAATTTTCTTCTGCATATGGCAACATTTGATTCTTTAGGATGTTTAAGTACCCAAATCGGTCCATAATTCCATCAATAACAAACAGTGGTCCTGTACCATACCCTGAAACACAACCCCAAACCATGACCGACCCGCCTCCATGTTTCACCGTTGATCTAGTGTACTTAGGATCATATCGTTTGCCAATAGGACGATGGACCCAACGCATGCCATCTGAACCAAATAAATTAAACTTGCTTTCGTCAGAAAACAACACTTTTTCCATGTTGTTACGCTCCAGTGTAAATATTTTTGGCAAATTCCAATCTGGCCCTTCGGTTCTTACTGGAAATCATTGGTTTTTAGCAGATCTTCTACTAAAAAGACCTGCATCTATTAATCTTCTCTGTACAGTTTTATAGCTGATTGTCACATCTCCCAGCTCCTTTAAAATTGAGGCCGCCGATTTTCCCGGATCCTTTTGGGCAATCCATTTAATGCGTTGATCCAATTTTTCTCAGTTTTCCTGGGACGTCCCGACTTTTAAGAGATTTGAGGGTTCCACGAATTTTATAATTTGATATAGTTCTTGAAACAACTGACTTGTGAACCAGAAGACGCTTCGCAATGTCCACTTGTTTGATACCACTTTTGTAAAAATCTAAAATTTTTGTTTTAACTGCTCGGACAAATTTATTCCACGGGCATTTTATTTTCGGTATATAACCATAAACAAGACAAAATAAACTAAATCAAAATAGGAATGAGCCAAAAATTTTTAGTATTTTTTTTGTTTCTCCACTTTTGTCCAACAAAAAAATAAATTCCTTTTATTGTATGGGCAAAACAAGTCAAAGATAAGAAATTTTTTTAACAACTTGTTTTTACCAGTGAGTGTCAAAAGCATATCTGGTATAAGCTAGGCTAAATAAATCTTTATGATCAATATTCAAAAATTTAATAAGTTTCTCCACTTTTGTCCAACAGTGTACATCTAAATGCAAAGTCCGTCTGGCTGTACATACTCCAAATTTACATACATGATTAATGTCAATAAAAAAAAATCATAACTGTAATTTTTCGCAATTTGTAGCAGTTTTTTGCAATCTACTCAAAATTTGGAGGGTGTACGGGCCAAACGCATTTCGGATTTAGATTCAGCGTATTGAAATACATAAGAAACATACTTGATCGATTCCAATGAAAAAAAAATCGTTTTCATAAATGTAATTTTTAGCCATTTTAAGCGTTTTTTTTTGCAATTTACTTAAAATTTGAAGGGTGTACAGCCAAACGGACTTCGGATTTAGATATCGTATCGAGATACATAAGAAACATACTTGATCAAGTTTAATAAAAAAAAATCGTTTTTATTGAACTCAACTGAAATTTTTAACCATTTTTAGCTGTTTTTCGCAATAAACTCAAAATTTTAAGGGTGTATGGGCCTAACGGACCTCGGATTTGGATTCAGCTCATCAAAATAGATATAGATGGATGGGTCTGGTCAAATGCACAGACCACTTTATTTTTTTTTGTGTACCGGTGTTATTAAAGCTTTTTCCTTGAAACGTTAGGGTACACTAATGAAATAAGAATTGTCTTTGATTTAATTAGGTTCATCGGGGTATTATCTTACACTAGTTATAGTTACTTTTTATAATAGTTTAATATTTTAGTTTAATTTATTTTCCTACTTCATAATTAACAGTTTTTAACTTTAAAGGAAGAGCTATTTTACCGTATATAGCAGTTAATTTTTTGTTTCACATTTTCATAAATTTTGTACGTTTGCTTGAATTAAATAATTTATAGTTTTAAAATACGTTAAAATTTATTTCTTAACTACTTCAAATATTGAGGAAATAAACATTGCTTTTCAATATCTTTGATATAGCTTACTAGTAAGGCAAAGTAAAATCAATTTCCTTATTCGCCCGAGATGGGTTTAAAGGTTTAGACATGTTATCATGAGTCCAGAGCAGCGTCGAAGAATCAACACACTACATGCGCCATTGGACTTCTACTCATGTTTACATTCTTCCGTCTGGCCCGGCCTTTTATCACACAAGAGCAACCACCAGCTCAGGCTTATAGCTGACTTGTCTGAAGACTTATATCTGTACATATTATATTTGTAAAAGACATGAAATGTAAATAGTATTACTAATAAAGCACTAGTTTGAGTTCGAGTTTGAGTTTGAATCCGGCCCAGGCCGATTCTGCGATGTTATGGGCGCCCTCATCACTCCCTGTCCCGCGCCCTTTAGAGGCACCCAGCACGGACCTGATTTCATATCTGACGTTTCGTCACTTTCAACTTTTTTTATGGGCGCAATATTGGATTTTTATGTAGTATGTGCACCTTATTCTAAATTTAACAATGTATAAAATATTATACTTTAAAAAGCTGGTAGCCTTTTCTTTTTAAAAAAATAAATATCTTCTTAGTTGGCCTTGAGTCCGGCGATTTTTTTTTGGTTTTTGGACTTTTCAAAAATCGTTTATTTAAACGTCGTTTAACATAAATAAATAACTCCACGTAAATTACCTAACATACAGATAATATACCTAAAAGTTAAACGTAATAGTCGAGTTGCTCACATTTCCTATATTTACGACTGCCGATTGAAATGGCTTTCTTTTGCGGTGGTGTCATTTTGACAATGGCTCACACCGATTGAGGTAACTGGTATTTTAATCAATTTCTAGTGTAAAATTGGGATAAACGTCTAAGAAAAATTATTATCCCAAAAAAACCTGATGGTTGTAGATAAAATACTATACATAACTCGAGTGGTAAACGGTTTTAACGCACTAAAGTGAATGCAAAACTCGCCTTTGACTCGTTTTGCAAACTTCACTTTGCGTGCGCTAAAAATCTACTTACCACACTTATTATGTAATATACTCTTATGTGAATATAATGCAATTTCAGTAATATTACATACATACGTGCCGAATTAATAACCTTTTTTTTAAGTGGGTTAATAAAAAAAGGATTTAACCTATCAAAATTACGCTGTATGCTCGATGGATCATGCATACCATAGTTAGTTTCATGACATTTAGGCATTCTAATTTAAAAGAACACATTTGCACAAATTTCTTCTGAATAATATTTAATTCATGTAAATGCAGTCTGTAAAGGGGACCAAATAGGACATGAATACTCCAATATGGGATGTGCAATAGTCAATAAAAAACACTAAAAACATTGTATGAAAAATCCTTTCCAAATCTAAAAATAAAACCCCATCATTCTATTGGCCAGCAAAAGACAAAAAGCTGTCGAATAAGACTCCAAGATCCTTAACTTCGTTTACCCTTTTCAAAACCTAAACATTTATAGTATAGTCATATAAAATAGAAGTTCCTATTTTAGCAAACGTTATGCAGTGGTATTTTCCTGCATTTAATAGGAGACCATTAAGCTTTGACCACTGTGTAAATAACCTCATATCCGATTGTAATGTATCACAGTCAGAATCGTCCACGACACTATTCCAAAAATCTTAAGGTCATCAGCGAACATCAGGAACTTAGCTTTAGATAAAAACGTTTTAATATCATTAAATAGGAAAACAATTTTTAATCTGATAATGAGCTTTGAGATATGTATAACAAGAGCATGTTTAAGAACTATCAATAAGACTTTACGGTATTAAAAATATCAATTAAAACTAATATCGATACCTACCGATTTTATTTAAACATACACATACAAACATGATATTTATCTTTGGTGTCTCTAATTATTATCGATCCATCTTACTTACATTTAAAAGTCCAGGAGCACTTGTTACAATACCATTGTCACTGACCCAGGGATGAATTATAGATGGACTAATAGATAATATAGGTTTTTCTTTTGGAAAATTCTGGCCCAAGGATACATTCAAAATTAAATTGTTTTCCCCGGATTGAAAAGATACTTCATATTCGGAATCTTTTGAATTTCTGTGACACTACAAAAAAATCTTTGATTAGATATTTAAGACGTCATAAATTTCAAACGAAATTTAACAGAACAGGGGGTGTCACTAATATTGAAGATTTCGCAACAGCGGTATAGGATCAAAGTGAGGGCCCACGCTAGGGGCATTGTAAAGCAGTGCTGCCACGTAGATGAGATCGAAAATCTCTACCAGCCGTCCTAAAAGTAGCTATAAAGTAATTTCGTTACCCTTTTATTGGAGGTTTAATAAAACGGCCATGAAAACCAAATAAATTGTATTTTATTTTAAATTCAAAAAACAACAAAGTACATAAAAAACAAAAACTTGCAAAAAAACTAAAAACTAAAAACCAACGGGTGGGAGCATTTCTTTTAAACTCTTATATAGTTTTTAATAAATTTATGCCCCACTTTATAAATACACTGTGGAGTAAACATGATAGGAAATTTTTGTATATACCTTTTCTCTCTCGCTTTGCGTGCTGATATAGATCTACCGAAAGTCGGCGACCAGCTCCACTAGGTATAGTCTCGGACGCTATATTATTAAATATAAATGAAAGCAAAAGGTTATTTATAATTTAATTATAAATATAAATAGGATATTTGTAAATACTAAGTAAATCGTTAAAAAAAAGTCTAACTCGCAAAAAGTCTCTGCAAAAGGTTCGTTTCTGTAAATCACCGTCGGCGTCGTCTCAAAGTACTCAAAAATTCGCTATTTCCGCGACAAGTCACTACGAACGGCAACATTCCCACATCCCACTTCGTGCGTTTCCGGATGACTTCGGTCTTCTTCGAAGTGGGGAAGGTCTTTATTAGCCTTTTTCCTCTGAAGACTTAAAAATTATCCGCTAGGGGTAGCACGGGGGGGTACAAATAATTTGAATTCTATATTGACAACAACGTAAAATGTACTGAACTAAAATCGAATTAACCGAAGATGATGTACCTGGGGCAAAATTAAAATATTCAAAAACACAAGATAATCTTTTCCCGGACTTAAAACGATGGGTTGCATGTCATAGTTTACCCGCGTTAGGTAAAAAAATGTCTTAGTTAAAAGGTTAGTTAATTCATAAATAGCCTGTAAGTTTTTAGGACTTCTTTGCTTTTTTCTGTACAATGCCCTGATGGCTCCTTATATATCACGTTTATCCCGCAGCCCAAATCAAGTAGGTTTTTAAAATATCATTTTCCTACAAAAACAAAATAAAACACCGCAAATATAACTATAATAAACTAATCAACGTAAGCTAATGCAGTAAATACTGACCCAGTCGTTTGTAAGATTACTCGGGAAACGGCGAAATACTATAATCAAATTATACTGTTTACCACAAAGGAGTCAACACCAACTCCGGCCCACCTGGCTAGCCCGTCTTCGAATCCTGAACAAGGAAAAACGAAGAAGAACACATATGTATATATTGTAAATAGTATAAAATGTAAATTTATTAGTAATTAATAAAGCAATCATGAATTTAGACTTTATCCCGAAGCACGAAGGTCCTGAGAATCGAACTCGGGACCTTCGTGCTGCAGACAAACGTGATAAATAGGGAACCATCAGGGCATTGTACAGAAAAAAGCAAAGAAGTCCTATAAAGTTACAGGCAATTTATAAATCAACTAAGACATTTTTATTACCTAACGCGGGTAAACTTCGACATGCAACCCATCGTTTTAAGTCCGAAAAAGATTATATTGTGTTTTTTAATAATTTAATTTTGCCTCAGGTACATCATCTTCGGTTAATTTAATTTTGGTTCAGTACATTTTACGTTGTTGTCAATACAGAATTCAAATTATTTGTACCCCTACCGGTGCTGCCCCTAGCGGATATTTTTAAGTCTTCAGAGGAAAATGGCTAATTGTTTCTTTCACTTATTTTTATGTGCTATTTTTAAAGTGCCGTGTTATTAAAATTAAATCATTAAAATTATGCAAATTATATTTAAGCTACTGCTGTAGGTAGGCCTATTTTTTGCTTTTTTTAAAGCACTTAGGATAAATTGTCTTTGAAAGACTAACAAAATTAAACTAAACATGTTTTGTTAGGAAACAAATTAACAAATCTTCATTTTAATTAACTACTCTGTGGGTACTTTTAGAGCTGTAACACTAATGTATTTGTATTCATCATAGAAAGAAATTGTAAGACATTTCAAAACTGGGAAAAGTTTTATAATTATCAGATCCAAGGGTATAAATATTTCAAAATGAAGTGACATTGATATAGCATTATTATTAACTCCTTCTATTTGCCCCAAAAAACAAAATTAATAAAAATGAAATTATTTTACTGTTGTTTCTTCATACTTTTAAAATATAAAACCAATAAGGGGTATCATTGTATTTTGTAAACAATTTCTTCACACAGAACATGATTTTTATGTAAATATTTTAATTTAATGTGCTTTCCAAACATATTAAATTTGCTTACATACATACATACATTTTAAAATTGCAAGTAGTTTGCGAAAATAAAAATAATTCAAAAATGTCTATTAGTTGTTGATAATAATTTACTTTATGAGTCCGGTGGGTTACTTGTTACAGTACGATTAGACATGATGGACAAGGTGATGCTAAGAGCCGAGTCAAGAATGACTAAACCTAAACGAATAAATGTAACAAATATTACTGAGAGTGTATCGAAATGTATTTTATTTCATTCTTAAGCCTGTTCTGTATCATTATTTGATTTCAAGAATCAAAAATCACAATATATTCTAAGTTGCATTACCTTTTACCCTGTGACAACGGTCAACAAGTGGAAGAAAATGTCATGTTGGCATATTTTTTAAAATGTCTTATTTGATTCATAAAATGAAACATACCGGACTTACGGCCAGTGATGATCGCGTTGTTAAATTTAGCAATGGACTTAGCAATTGTTAAGTTAACAACGGTTTAAATGTTTAACAAAACGTCATTGTCAGTGTTATTCAATGATTTTAGTAGACAACCTGTCAAAATCTGACATTTTGTTAAACATTCTAAACCGTTGTTAACTTTTAACAATTGCTAAGTTAACAACGGTTTAGAATGTTTAACAAAATGTCAGATTTTGACAGGTTGCCTACTAAAATCATTGATTAACACTGACAATGACGTTTTGTTAAATATTCTAAACCGTTGTTTACTTTTAACAATTGCTAAGTCCATTGCTAAATTTAACAACGCGATCATCACTCGGCCGTAAAATTGATAATGTTATCGAAGGTCTACCAGACAATATGAAATAAGAGTAAAATCAGCTGTTGACCGCTAACCCCATAAAAAAACTAAAAGTTAAAATCATAGGATTATTTATGTTCTGTGCTTCTGTGCATTTTAAGGCTGAATTACTGCTAATTTGGTTAGTATTAAAAATAAGATGTCAGTTAAAGTGGTATGTGTTTTACTGAATATTGTAGGAAAAAGGGAAAACCATTCAATAAATATCAACATGTAGGTACAGGATCATTTAACAAGTGCTGAAAAGAGTTATACTTGTGACTTTCCTCGTTTAAAGAAAATGGTCCCAATAAGAATATATTTTATGTGGTATCTCTTTTGTTTTAATTTAATCCATTTTCTTAAGTATTATTTCAAATTTTATGGACAGAATACATAAGATGGCTATTTCACATTTTTTTATATGAAAAAAGCCACCAATATGGCCCTATTAAGTCCTCGTTGGATGGTTCTGCAAATTGATCGTCATGTATTTACACAAGGAATTTTTTAAAGATTCTTATTCATTTATGGTTTATGTTGATACATAAAGTAAAAACAAATTTCAGTGTTAAAGTTCTTATAGATGTATGTGATTTCAAAGTTTTTAGGCTCAAGTAATTTACAATTTGTTTTTTTGTAAATAGATTTAGTTGTATTGAAAATGGATGGGTTATTTATTTCTATAACGGTTTTTTTTATTTTCTTATAAAATAAAAAGTGGAGGAAGCACAATAAGTATTTTGTCAGATTTTATACACAGAATTTGATTAAAAGTGTATTTTATAATAGCATGGGATGTAGAAGATGTTTGTTTCTATTTATGTCTGATTTTATGCCAGTCACTAATTATTTTTATATATAGCTTTGCTAATTTTACATTCTTGAAAGGAGGAAATTTAAGATAATAAGAGTAGAATCATGTTAATAAATTATAATTTTTGAATAAAGTAGGGAACTGAAAAAATTAGACTTAAAATCAACAAAACCCAATAAAAAGACCAAATAGGCATAGGGTTTTTCTATTTAGATATAATTATCTTAGTTACCATAATTTATACAAAATTGCAATCCTACTTTTTGAACATGTGTATTTCTAATTTCTAAATATAATGACAATGTAATTATACGATAAGAGCATAGAAATATCAATTTATGTTTTTCTTATTTACTTTTTAATATTGTTTACTTTTTTATGTCACTAATGAATATATTTACTGCTGTGCGAGAAACAAGTTTATACATCCATGTCACTTTCTCTACGTACTTACCTACTTTCTTTCGTACAGCATTATACCTAACAAAATTAAATAGGTTTAAAAGACGCGAAGAAAAGTAACTAATATCTTAGTTAAGAATAAAGTACTGTTGCTGCGTGCTTCTACCCATATGAAAAAATGGTGGACCATTTATTTATTCTTGCTGCAGTTAAAATTAATATATGTATATAGATAATTAAAATAAATATATTAATTTTAAGTTTTGTGTTTTAATTGAAATGCCCATTTAGGTACATGCAAAAATTTAAAGAACTTGTGTTTGTTTATTTAAAAAACGGAACTATTAACAATAAGCAACAAAAGAATGAATTAATGCCCAAAACCCTTTTAAAAAACATATTTAAAACGCATTATTTTAAGGTTTTTAAACAAGGCAATTTTGGCTTATTTTGGTATCTATTTTAGTTAAAAGGTAAATAATTGGTTAAACTTCACCAACAAATAATCAGTTGATGAAGTTTAACTTATTTTCAATCAGCTTAAAGATACCAAAATAAATCGAGAAGCTTTGAACAAAATTTTAAGTGCCCGCCAAAAATATAAATCATCTCAATCGGTAAAGTAGAACAAATATAATTTGATCAACAGACAGGGCGTAGGACAAATATAATTTAATCAACATACAAGGCCATCTATAAATAAAATAAAAAATTAATGTAGAGCCATCTCTAAGGGAAGTGGGCGTTCTCGCTGTTCAACACTTCTCTAACCCTTTTATATTCTGTGATATGAATAGTTTTGCTATTAAATTATCATGAGTCCAAATGTTTTTATAGATTAACCCCTAAAGCAAAAATTTTACTAATATCTAAAATAAATGCGTATCATTATAATATTCACATTAATACAAGTTTCGACAAAGGCGCAAACTTGCAAAGCTACTCGAACAAAATTTGCATGTTAAAACTTCTCCAGTTTTACTTTGTATCTGTACTTTTCCTGCCTAAAAATATTTGTTTACTTAACAAAACAAAATATAAGCAGTAAGAAATCTTTAAAAATAACAATATTTGTAAAAGCTGGTAAATTAAAAAAATAAAAAAATCATGTTTTTTTTAAATCATCGTTTTTTAGATCATTTTTCAAATTTTATCAACCCTGATTTTATATAGTTTTAATAATTTATTCTCACATATTTTCATTCTAATATTCAAACTTAACCATCCCTTATCATAACTTACTCATTCCCATAACCTTTGCCTTTACTTTCAGATAGATATATTCTAATGATGGACAAATATAAAGAAAGGAAACGAGCATTTAGCAAATATAAATCTATTTTTAGTAATCTTTTCATTTTATTATCATGTATAAAGTTTGCGCAAAGCAATTTACGATGCACGTCATCAATTAGCTGATAAATAATTCAGGTCCCCAAATGTGACGAAATAAAATCTAGGTAAAAATGATAAAATTTGGGCTTTTAAGGAATTTAATCAAAAGTATTTTCATATCACTTTAAAACTAAATCAATTACAGTGAATATTTATTTTATTTGAATTTGTAAAAATTTATTTAAATCAAATTTTATTATAGTCATGTTGGTAGGATGGCGTTGTATCCAGCGACGCGATGTTGCCCTTCCTTTTTGATAAAATTATGAATGCTGTCATTTGTTGGTCAATTTTGTTTTTTCATCATGGTATTTTCATCAGTTTTATATTAAAAAACTGTTTTTTTAGAACAAAAGACGCTGCGCAATACTTTATGTCTAGGTTCAAGTAGAGTTGAAAATGCCGAAAAAATTTAAAAGCAGCCAATGCAAAGAGTTAGTAGCTTCCTTACTAAGCTATTTTCAGCAAGAACCTAAAAATAAGGGCCCATTACTACCTATGACTGCAGTTAGAGAAGTAAGTTTGACAAATAAGCAGCATATAAAACTTGCAAAAGGGAATTTTCAATTTCGTCTAAAAAGAAACGTTCTCATGCGAAAATTACAAATGTGGAAACCTTCGATGGAGCAATTTGTGGAACCATTTATTAGATGTATAAAATAATCATCAAAAATAAGTAATTCTTGAATATAACAACTCTACTCAGTTAAAACTTACCAAAAATAACTTTTTAGAACAGGGGTAACTTTGACAGGTTTAATTGAAAAAATTAAAGAGGCGATTGTTCGATGGTTGTCAAACCTCTTTAAGGAGTTTTGCCAAATTATTGTTTATGTTCATTTATTAAACTCCCTCGCATCTTTTAAGCCCTCGGAAAAACACTGTGTTCTTGGAAACACTGTTTAACCACACAGGTTCACGAATTATTTCACAGTGGAATTGTAGCCACATTATGTTTCCACAGTGGTTTCTAGCTGAACCTACAGCGCTTACACAGCAAATCCACTAAGTATTCACCGTGATTACACAATAAATCCACGGTTTTACACTTGAATCACGATAGATATAAAAAAAAACAATAAAATTTAAATTCTACTGTATTATTATACATTATGTATCCACTATGGAAACACTGTGGAAAAGCGAACATATACACGATGTGTCCATGAATTTTCCAAAAGTATCCACAGTGGGGGACGTTGGGTATACACTGTGGGCCCAAGGATGGAGGGGTGTAATTTCTAACAATGTCTATGACAAATGAATAAGAAAAAATTATTTAAAATAACTTTCCTTCCTCAGAAAAGAAAACATATAGACATTCATATTCCCGAGTCATATCTGCATCAACAAGATTCGTGACATATTTCTGTAAAAAACAATTAAACCTGTCGCCAAATAAATATTTGATTTTAAAATTTCGTTTGATTAAGGATTCTCTACAAAAAATAATATCTTTTTTAAAAAAAAATACTTTTTAATATTACTAGCTTAGTATTTCATCTAAATCTGGCAACGCTGCTAACATGATGTCACGGCAAGTACATGACGTGCATCGGAAGTGTTTTGCGTTTACCGTATATGATTATTATTAAGTTGGTCCCAGAAGTGTTGTCCAAAAGTAGATCTCTTGCAAGAACCCTTCAACTGAAAAAGAACACAACAATACCCAGAAAAAAGCCAAACACATAAAGCTATATTTCTTAGAATTAAATAAAAGCTTATAACATTCGGATTCTTTATAAAACCTCGCTCAAAAATTTATGACAAGCCTCAACAAAAGTTGAGAAAAATAACGATTTGACAAGCTCCTGCAAAATATTAAAAAAGAAGTAGGAGTACCAAAAACTATGGCCAAAGAAAATTTTATGCAAATTAAAGCCATATAAGTTAAAATTGGTTCATAATTTGCATGCAAAGCGACGATTAAATTTTTTTCACTGGTACCTTTAAAATCTAAATATTAATAATAATTTTACAAAAAAAAAAAATATGGTTGGACGAGGCTTTTATCAACAGTGCTCGAATATTAAAGAGATAAAATAGCAAAAATTGGTCCAGAGAAAATCAACACATAATTTTCTTAAGAGGTAAGGAGCTACAGGGTAGATTTGGTTTCAGCGTGGCTTGATTTATTCTCAAAGCTCAAATTTTATTTTATGAAAGAAGTTTAACAGCGAATAAGTTCCTAAACATCTTGGAAAAACTTTAGATGAATTATACGATGATGTACCTACCGTTAGCCCAATTAAATTAGTTATATTTTCAGGAAGACGGTGCCTTAGCATGATAAAAAAATAATAAGAGCATATTTGGATGATAATTTTCGTCATTGGAATGGCACCTATGGCCCTATAAGATGGTCTCCGAGGTCACCAGATTTATCGATTCTGGATTTTTCTTGTGGGGTTATTTGAAAAGTAAAATATATTGTACTCAACATCATACAATTTAAGAAACTCGAAATGCCACAGAACAAGAATTTTGAAATTTGAAAGGCCGTCCATTAATATTAATAAATGCACTATGCAAAATTTGAAGAGTGTGTAAAAAATCCATGGAACATAATGGATTGCAATTTTAATAATATTTTTATCAACTAAATAATTAACTTGTTTTTGCACTTTAATTTTGTAAGGTTAGATTTTAAACTTTCATTTGAAATTTTATACTACTATTAAAAATAAATTTAGGTGAAGACTAAAAACTAATTTTTAGAGAAAGGTGGATTTAAGTTACTTCTAATTTAAAAATAGCTAATTTTAATTATAGATATAGAATTTTCTCTATAGGTATGGCAGTCATTGTAGTAATTAAAATAAAATTAATAAATTTGTAAAATGCAGAATTTTCTTTTTTTTAAATCAATAATAGTTTAGTTAAGATTATATAAACACTGCTTACTACTAAAATTAATATTGAAATCTAATGAAAAGTTTGGTTTATGGACTAAAAATGAAAAAATGTAAGTATTAGATATTTTTGAAAAAAGCTCTCATCCACATAATTTAATCATTTTCGTAACAAAAATTATGTTTGACTCATATCTTGAAAAATATTAAATTGGAAAAAATAATCTAACAACCCCACTGGATGAATTTAATGTAGTACAAATGCCTACTAATACCAGTTTTTACTTTTTTTGTAAGTTCTTCTTCTTCTTCCTGTAAGTTACAAGATAACGAGGGATGCCCAAAAATAACAAAAAAGGCATTTCGCCTTGTGTGTCAAAAACGAGGAGAGCCATCTCCCGTTTTTGACATACAGAAGCATGTGTTTTTCTTTCGTTTTGTCAAAAGTACGATACTTTCAGAAAAATGCAAGTTTGTATCTCTAATAATGAGATACCCCAATACCTTTTCATCACAATTTTTTGTGCGCATGCGTCAGTATCCGCCATTTTTTTCTTTTTTTGTAAACAGCTTAAAAGGGCCTGTAAACACATAATTAAAAAAAAAAAAAAACTAAAGAAAGTATGTTATTGAAGAAAAGTAGAAAAAAAGAAAAAAATGCCTTAATTAGCAAATAGGTTTTTAATCGATTATTTTAATGATATCAGTACGAAAAGGCATGAAAAAACGGTGTTGTTATGGGTATGTAGAGTGATACACGCTATAAATCATTTAAATACAATCAATTTAATCAATATAAAAAAGTATATTGTGGTACCCCCTCGAATAAAATTATAATACTTTTTTTATAGTAAAGTAATGATGCCTAACCTGTCAATCCCCTCACTTTTTTTCCTTTTTAAAGACGTCCTGACATTTAAGCTACCTTTTTAATTGCGTTAATTAGGGGTTCAACTGAATTATAAATCATGAAGCACCATCCACGATTTTTTCAGTAAATGATTTAATTGGGAGATAATACTGCATTCCCAGCCATTGTCGTCAAAACAGGGACGAAACTTTAGTTGCCGCCATTTCAACATGGCGACTGCGCATGCGCTTGTCACATGATGAAAAGGCCTAATTACATAAATCCAGACACCTTGAACTGGGACCATTTTTTTGTTACATATATAAATTCTCTAATCTGATATATCTTGGTTTTTACTGGCAATATGTGAGAGGATGTGAAAAATGTAACCAGGCACGAATTAACAGTAATAACAAATTGGTTCCACACATGGTTGGCCTAATGTAAATCAATTGATTTTAATCGTGATTTAAATCAGGCGATTTTTTTAAATTTAAATCGAGATTTAAATCAAACTAAAATAAAAAAAAAAACAACCAGATATTTACGAATATTTAATGCAATTAAAACAAATTAACTTTCTAATCCACATTCTTTGTAAAATAAATATAGATATACAAAAAAAATACGTACTTAGTACCTAGCTTTCAACTGCATTTCCATTATAATATTTAAATAGGGTAACACTATGCCATCTGACATCGCTTGAAAGTACTAAGGTCTTGAACCCTGTTTGTTTGAATTTTGCTCTAGCCAGATGATTATTACGAAAATACTTGACTATTTGCACTAGGTTTTCTTTGATGTCCTTAATTTCCAAATCTTTGCAAAGCAGGTTTAAAATATGTGCGCAGCAACCATAGGTTATAATTTTTGCACCGGTTTTTTCTTCTAAAATTTTTCTCATACGGGCATTTGCAATGTCGTCTGGAACAAAAGACTGCACAGAGCATTTCTATTTAAATTTACATGAAGAAATTGGGTCACAGCATAATTCTGCTAAATATTTCGAAGTATGAGGACTTCCTGAGATATTAACGGTTTCTAAAAGGAACGCTCATCCATCCACAGTTGTTGTTGCATATTACTGGACCGACCATTGTGGACGTTTGACCAACCATCAATTGACATAATAATGCACCCTCCAGTTAGTGAAGAAAAACAAATTTCTTTTTTCATGGTAAATTTCATCTAAAAAGTTGTCGCTACAGCTTTTCGTGACGGCAGGATATAACCAAGTCCTAAATAATTGGATAGCTTTTTGGCTTGCAAATTTTGCCTTTGCTATTTGATTGTCAATTTTTTTCGTAGATGTAGATGTGCGCATTACAAAACTACTTATAGTAGATTGGTTTTCCGCTTTTCGCCTTTTATGAACTGACCCATCAGAAGTTGTTGATGAATACTATATGTGCCTATAACTTGACACGGAACTCAAGCAGTCCGTAGACGTACTGGCAAAACTCCTAGAGTCTTTCCAATAGGTTGTCTTTCTGAAGAGAAGAAAAATCATATTTTAAATACCTATTCACGAAATGTTTTTTTTTTTTTTGATTTAATTTTATTTTAAACCACTACCACAGTACCACCCAAAACAACCAACACATTTTACTCGTTTAAGCTAAACCAAAAGACTATAGGAATATAATTAATTATATCACTTTACTTTTCTGACTTCACTCTTCGAAACTCGAATAATTCAAAAAATAATGTAATTCTTATTTACCTGTTTGATCTGTTTGCACTATTTGAGTGTCTGTTTATAAGTTTCATGGTGCGTTATAAATCTTTGTGGTATACCTTGAAGCTCGTTTTTGCAACTTTTACAAATTGCCCTACATCCAGTTTTTGTTGGGATTGTGGTTTTTATATAAAACTTCATATATTAACTTTTTTCTTTTTCTTCCAGCCATTTCACGTTTAACGCCACAAACAGTAACAAATTAAAAATGGTACTTTTCACTTCTATATGCTTGAACAACCACTTGTAAAATAAACCTACAATATCGCCTATTAGCTTCTTATAGGTCGGAGCGGGAACAAGCCGCGATGAGCGTTTTCTCGTTCGGGACCCACTTCGGCAGAAAGTCATTGTTATTAAGAAGGGGAAATATCCCAATAATTCTTAGTTTAAGGATTGAAAAATAATGAGGAAATATAATGTACTGTAAAAAATTAACAAAATAACTGCAAAATGGAAAATTGTTGAAATCTTAAAAAAAATCATGATTTATTTAATTTTTTTATTTTTTTTTTAAATAAAAATCAAATTTTGCCCACCGCTGGTTACACACCATAAACTATCTTTAAACTTTACCAAAACAAAATACGTAATACTCAAACAAGGTATCTTGGCAATTTTTTTATGTTTCTAATAATTAAGAATTAATTTGGTCGACATTCGATAGTGTAATACTTGAACATGATAGAGAGCATAATAAAAGTTGTAATACTTGTTTTTATTGCTAAAATATGTGTTTAAAGTGGTGATACTTTTGACGGCGCAAGGAGGTAGTGGTGGGGATAGAAGCCCTCGGACTAACATGCTGAGTATGAGAGAACTGAAATCGAGAGTTCAAATCAGTAGAGCGCGAACAAAATAGCCATATCTCTACGAATTTTTATTAGATAGTTTTTTTTATTCTGTGGTAGCGCGTAAAGTTATGAATAATGATGTATTTAGTTTTAAAAATTATTAATTTTTCTTTTAATTTAAGTCCATGCGTCGCAGCTCATTTTCAATCGTAATATTGAAGGCACTTTGAAATCGAAAACCAAGAATCGAAGGCTACTAATATATTGGCTCTTGAGCTTCGAGATTGGTGTTAATGAATCCTTTAATAAAAATATTATTGACGAGAGATCAATTAATATATCTGAAACTGAAACTGAAGTTTTAGCCTCAGATTTATTAATTGATATAGTGTCTAATGCATTTTCACGAAAAAATAAAAATAAAATATAAATTAAATTAAGTTTAATTGATTATTCTTTATTTCGTAATTAACACTGTTCCTTTAATCTGTATGTATTATAGTAGATATTGTGCCATTTACAGGTTAATAACATGATTTAACTTAAAAAAATGAATAGCTTACTTAAATTTTAAAGTAATTTAATGCTGCTTTAATAAATAAACTGTTTAATGTTCAATCAAAGTATAAGATAAAATTATAAGAAAAATTGATGATAATCTTACTTTTTTATTAAAAAGTACTTTTTTCAAGGCTTAAAACAAAGGACTGATTATTAATTTTTTATTACGTCGATGCAAATTAGTAAAATATAGGTAAGTCTCGAAAAAGCAAAGACAGTTTGAGACCTAAAATATTTATAAACAAAAAGATAGATAGACACAATTTTTACTAAAGCGGCACTATATGAATACTCTATAATAATTGGAGCTAAGCCCAAATGCAAAAACAGACAACAAATAGACTTTTATCCAAAACACTAATTTCACAAAAAAAAAGACACCCTCACATTTATATGCCAAACAATGTAAGTAGCACGCCAGATGTCATCCTATGCAAAAAACATGGAAACATGTATTAAAACTTCAATAGCCCAAATCTGGGAAGCGATCACCTAAGCAATTGTTAGAGCTGGATGTGGGAAAAATACCTCCAGAATCAATAGGTTGAAGAGCAAAAATATAACCTAAAGAAGTGTAACTAGATGTAGTAAACCGTGGAATGATGGAATTTGTACAGGAAGAAGTAAAATGTCAGAGCTATACATAGGACTTTTTTCAGAGGAATTTATTAGTGAATTATTTTTGGAAGAACTCAGAACTTAAGGGTTTTTTCGAAATGACGTTGCTAAAGGACATGAAGGTCATCACAAAGAAAGTTTGTCGAAATTCAAAAGAGAACTGGGTATTACAAATGAAACCGGAAGTATTTAAATGGTTTATTAAAGGGAGAAAATTGGTTCGACCTAACGACTGTCAGGGTGTCAATTTTCGACACTTTTTGTGATATATTTCCGTTATTAACAAAGATAGAAGGAGGGGGTTTTTCGCGACACTGTGCTACTTTTTACCAAACGAAAAGATTCCGGTGTCAAATTTGTCATGGCTGTCTTAGTTTTCACTACAGGTGAAGTGAAATTCCTACATTTTTAGGCATAGCTTGTATCTCCGTTGTGCGTTAACTTATCAAAAGTTAAACTGCTCTTAAAGAGTTTTTACGTAGAGTCCAGGGGCGTACTCAGTTCTTTTCTAAAAGTTTATTTTCGGAGATATTAACTAAACTTGTGTTTTTTTAAATGGAACACCCTGTTCATTTAATTTTTATCTTTAGCTTTTCAAAAATATATAATAGATGTATTTATTTTTAAAATAACTAAATAAAACTATTTTCATAAATTTCATGTTTTCTATAGTGGCTATGCATAGATCTCTAAAACAAGAGAACATTAAGGCAATGACAAACCTATGTCATTAAATCTTAATATAAGTTTTTATTTTAATACTACTGAATTAACAACAATTTACCCTATTAATCAATAATAATATAGGCCATGCCTGGCATGATAAAACAATAGCAAAATAATACATCATAAATGAAAATAACTTGCCATAATAATATTTAATAAAATTTGGTTTTCTTTTCCACAAACACTTTAAAACGGCAAATTAAATTATCTTGCCTATAGGATCTATTTATAAACTAAACATAAATATACTAAGTGACATAGAAATCCGAACCCAGTTTAAATGATTTTATTTTAATAAAATTTTGTATAAGTATTTAATGAAGCATAATAAGTAAATGATTTTGCTTTAAAGCCCTTTACCTTTAATAATGTGTGGATGCACCCCGATGTGTTACGCATTCTCCAACCGTCTGGGCATGCTTCTGATCAGGTGGTCAATGTCCACCTGTGGTATCTCATTCAGGCAATCACCAACTCCTCTCGAAGTGCTCCTAGAATCTGAGGAGGACGTTGCAAATTGAGAAAATCTCCTATCCATCATATCCCACACGTGTTTATGGGGTAAGTCGGGATATCTTGATGGCCATGGTAACAATGTGACATCATTATGTTGAAAAAGCCCATTGTGACTCTTGCAACATGTGGTCGGGCATTATCTTGTTGGAAACTTGGATTTGCCAGGGTGTCAAGATATGGTAACAGATGGGGTTCTAGAACTTCTTGGATATAACGCTGCGCGGTCATGTTACCTCTGATGAAGATTAGAGGTGACCCCGGAACCCTCAGCTTAGGCACCCCAAAACCCTAACTCCAACAAATGTGATGAACATGTCTTTTAACAAAAAAATTTGGGTTCCTCCTTTCACCACGTCGCCTTCTAACCCCCGGCTCGACCATCGTGCATGTACCTAAAACAAAATTGAGACTCGTCACTAAAGACAATACTGTTCCATTCCTGATCCCCGAGTGACCGTTTCTGCAGCACTCAAGGCGATGGTGGTCAAAAGACGAACCTCAGGGGACTACTGTCGAGCCGCAATCTGTGGCGCACGATAGCGGTTTTTGGGAACGATCAGACACCAACCCAAAGGGGACTCAGGCTGGGTCGAAGCATCAGCCTCCGTGACACTACGCTTACTCCAATAGAGCAAAACTAAAGAACTGCTACCCACTGTCATGGCTAACAAGGCAAAAAGGGTTTCTAAACGAGTAAGGTTTATACAGTTTCGTTTCTTGCAGCACAGCAGGGCAGCAACGGCAACATTATGCACTTGATGGGCTGCAGGACAGTAGCACTGATCCAGGAACCCTGGAGAAATCAAACCAAGATATTGGCTTAGGCAAACTAATGGGTAAAATTTTTAGCTTTCAAGCAATAATCAACCTAGGATAGCCATTTACCCTAGGTCATTCGAGGTCATCCGCTTATACATCTTTCCTCAAACGTCATGCAATCAAAGGGTGAAAAATGTTACGAATGGCCGAAAAACCCTTGTCCTGGCTTCCCGTATACCTCCCTCAAATGCAGTGACACCATCACCTGGGAAAAAAATGGAGGGTCTGGTAGAATACTGCCCCCAAACACAGTTTGGATTGTTATAGGCTGTGACTCTAACTCCCCCATATCAGCTGGGAAAAAGGACATAAACACAGAGGAATCACTTTACGACTTTTTTCATAACACACAACCTAAGTATTATAAATCAAGACACCGAGCCCACTTTGTGAAATCGCGCTGTCAAACAAAATAGATATCCTCTTACTTGGGACAAATATTTCAATACAAAACTGGCAGGTATCTGACGGGAACTTCAATGTCAGACCACCGCTGGTTAACCCTATGAAATAAACTTTTCTGTAACAACATCTACCCCCAATCCCGGGGTCCTCGAAAAACAGATAAGATACAATACCACGAACTGTTGGTAGAATTTTCGTTGTAGAAACTAAAACACCCAAAAACCCACAACGTTTTGGAAATGTACTCAATACAATCAAAACGCAATCTTTGACCCAAAGGGGCCTGTCCCATGAGGTTGGTCAAGAACATTGGCCCCCCCCCGGGGGGTGCCAAGAACTAGATCACCTCAAAGGACACCAGGAAAGCTTTCAAGGCTGAAACAACCAAACTCGATAAGGACTGGGAGCTGTACAGATCCCTCCTCAAAATACAAAAAAGTAATAAGACAAAAACAAAGAGCGGCTGGACAGCCTACTGTAGAAAATTGATTATTTTTCTGATGCAGCTAGGCTCAAACGCTTAATAAAGATCCATATCAATGTATAGGAAAATTGAAAAACAGGTTGTTCCTACACAACCAACCTTGAAGAAAGCATCAACTGTCTGGTTGCTACACACTTTCCGGGTTTCACCACTATAAAATCAGCAGACACAGAACATGTGGACGTGGATGTAAAGGTGATACCCACAAACGAAATCAAATAGCCTCAAAAATTATTGAAGACAAGGCTCGTTGGGCCATCACTGGCTTCTCCCCTTCAAATCACCAGGACCGGACGGCGTATATCCAGCCCTACCAGTGGGAATGGAGGTACTACTTCCGCACCTGGTAGGGATATTCAGGTCATCACTGGCCCTACGATACATCCGAAGGCCTGGAGAGAAAGTCAGAGTTGTCTTCATACCAAAACCAGGAAGGCTGACTACAGTATCCCTAAATCATTTAGACCAATCAGCCTTACTTTATTTTCCATGAAAACCATGGAGCGGCTATTCGAAAGTATATCAGAGATGAGTGACTATCAATAAACCTTACACCCAAACCAACATGCATACACTACAGGCAGATCAACGGAGACAGCACTATACGCAGTCTCAAATAAAATCGAAAGATCAATGGACTACAAGGAGTCCGCCTTAGGTGTATTCGTAGACATAGAGGGCGTTTAACAAAACGACCTTTACCAAAATATCAGACGCCCCTTGCTGATTATCATATCCCACCAACAGTAAATGGATGGATAATGAATATGCTCTCTAAACGAGTAATAGAAATAAAGGCCGACGATGTTAGGGGTCAGGACAAGGTAACAAAAGGCTGTCCGCAGGAGTACTCTCACCCTTACTATGGAACATGGTTCTAGACATCCTCTTGCGACGCCTTAACAACGAAAACCTATCACGATAGCAAATGCGGATGACGTGGTTATTTTGCTAACAGGCAAATTCCTGAATGTTATCTGCGATAGAAGCAACAGGCCCTTAGGAAGTTGGAACAGTGGTGCGTTGAACACGCTTTATCTGTAAATCCCAAGAAAACAGAAATGGTTCTGTTTACAAGGAAAAAGAAACTAGGGAACCTCACAGCACCCGTTCTTTTCAATACAAAACTAAGCTTCTCAACAGAGGTCAAATACCTTGGTATTACCTTTGACAGTAAGCTAACATGGAATTCTCACTTGAAGAACAGAATAAAGAAAGCATATATTGCATTTGATCAATGCCGCAGAAAGACTTGGGGATTCTCTCCCAAAGGAGCCCATTGGATCAACTCGGTCATAATAAGACCCATGGTAACTTCGGTTCCATAGTGTGGTGGTCAAAACAGAACAGATCACGGCAAAACATAAGCTAGATCAAATTCAAAGAATAGCATGTTTAAACATCACAGGTGCTATAAGGACTACACCGACTAGAGTTATGGAGGTGATATTGAATCACTTCTTAATATATTTTAAGGGAAGCGGCTTTGATGACTCTAACACGCCTCCCGCATGGTCGGTCCAGACACTAATGTAGGTACTGGCTCAACTGGACGACGCCTGTGGAGGGATGTTACAGGGGAACTTCCAATTCTACAGGCAAGAGCGGATAGTTGCAGCAAGGTTCGTTTTTAATAAACACAATCAACATAAGAGGAACAATACCAATAAAAGCGAGGGCTAAAGGAGCCATTAGCCTGAACACTGACGGCTCTAAGACCAAGGTGGTCACAGGCTGTGGCATATACTCACCAACCACCACGTGCCTCAATCCAGAACGACAGCCATAACCATAGCGGCTTACGAATTAAAAGCCGCAACATCGCCAACCATACGATCTGTATTTATACAGACGGTAAGCCAAGCATTACTAGCCCTGAAAGACCACGAATTAGTTCGGGACTTGTACTAGAATGTCATGAGCCCTGACTAACATCTCTAAATAATGTGGTCAACCCAGCCTGGATCAAGGGACATGACATATCTAAAGGTAATCATACCGCTGACTCGCTGGCCAGGGCGGCTGCGGGACGGAAACCTAGTTGGTCCCGTCCCACCACTGGACTGACAACAACGGCGATTAAAGACATCATTAAAGAATACTCCCCTCGACTGTTTAAGGAAAATGGGATGATACTACGAACTGCAACTTTGCAAAAATAATGCTGAGCTATCCAGAAAGTCAATAGCGAAAAAAAAACCTTATGATGTCCAGAAGGAACCTCCGAACACTAACGGGCGTTCTAACTGGCCACGAGGACACCTATTTAAAATGGGTTTAACGAACACGGGATTATGTAGAGGCGTGAACAAGAAGAGGGAGCCCCGCGGAAAAATTCTTTGCGATTGTCCGCCCTCACATTCGAACGGAACTCCATGCTGGGTACGAACTGGCCATCACTGGCCAAAATTAGGAGATTCCCCCAAAAGTCGTCGTCAACTTTTTTTAAATCAATATTTGGACGACGCACACAAGCAAAATTTGGGGGGAAAACGGCCATAAAACGGAAATATCAACTTCGAAATTTAAAGGGCCCCTATTCTGAGTATAATTTAATTATTTAGTTACCTGGGTATAATAAACAATAACATTTTATTTTTAGTCTTGTCCTTGCAGAAATATTTTAGTTGAAAGCTGATGTTCGTGGAGACTATTTCATTGGATTTAAAACCCCGGGGAAAATTAAGTAATTTTTTTATTCAGTTTTTCGGCAACGTGTGGGTGAAAATTTTAAAAGTAACTATGGGCCTATTGCTGGGGGAAAAGTAGAATATTAAAAATAATATTTATTTAAAATTTTTTTACTTTTTTTTATACTGGTTTTCTGAAAAGTTAACAAATTAATTATTTTTAATTTAAATTTTTTCAGTTTTTAAAATAAAAGTATGATTTGAATTTACCATTTAAATTAGCTTTAAATTATTGTTTAATAAGTCCTTTGTAAGACCCCAAATCTTAATTTTGTTTGCGATAATTTGCGATCTTGACGAGAAAATATTTTTAAAGATTTATGGTCTGGGTCCAAATTCGTATAAAAATGTAGGTCCCAAACGCAACAAAATAATTTTCTCCTACTAACTTAAAGAATAAATCAATTTTTAAAAAATAAAACATTATTTTATAGAAAATTAAAAATAGAGAATAAAAAAATTGCCATAGGGGTTTTAAAATTCAATATGGCGACCAATTTCAATAGCGGAAATCTTATTAAAATATATTGTTTTAATTACATGAACTAAGAATTAAAAAACATTTTTAACAATCATTCATGTAGTTTCAAAATATAAATTATAACCCAAACAGCTATTGATAATGATTTTTAGAATTAACATTCAATTCTTCAAGCTACGGTCTCAATTTGGAAGATTTTTCTAATGAAATTTTGGAAGAAAAAAATTGATTGCAAAGTATAATCTGTACAAATATTATAAGAGGAAAGATTTGATTGTTTGTTTGAATTGAATAGGCTCGAAACTATTTGATCGATTTAAAAATTCTTTTACCATTAGAACCCCTACATTACCCCCGATGAACATGGCTATTGCTAGTAATAAAATAATTAACAAAATTACAACTTATTTTTCAGGGTCTGCAACAAAATCTGCTTTGTTTAAAAAGAAGCCAACTTGTCAATTGGTTAAGAATTTGTCAGTCCAAAGGAAAGAATGGAAAAAGTGTCGTTATTTGGCAGAAAAAGTGACCTCTACCATGCGAGTTGAACGCTTTCAGAAGAGTCTTCAAAAAGTCTTATAAAAAAATTCATCGAGAAATATAAAAAATGGTCAACAGCATCAAGAAATAAAACTGCATTTGAAAAAAAAAATCGGGGTTGGTTAAAAATTTGAGTTGGGTTTTCTTCGTCAATGAATGAAGCTCAACCAGCCGATCGGATACAACTTCATCGAGTAGAGGAGGCCATTCACTGGATTTTTTGATTTGAGTGAACGATCAAAAGAAGAAAAACTGGTTGCGAGCAGATCAAAGCCCGGAAGAACTAACATTGTGCTCAAAAAGGTTTAGGTCCGAGGTAAACTGGATGAAGTAGTGTGTTAAATAATGTTGCATTCTCAACACCAACGTTCATCAAAATATAAAAAATCTCTTCAAAAAAAATGTGAAATACCCTTTTTCAGCGGACGAAGCCTTATCGCTTTTTGAGAGGTTTTACAAAAAAATTTTAATATAATCTAATAAAAAATTTGGCAAAAAGCCAAAATCAACTCTTTTTTCCTAATTTGAGTCGTAACTGCCCGAAAAAAATGCTACCCAGAAAACCTAAACTTTTTGAAGTTTAGCTGGAAGTGCCTCTTCAAAGTTTGCTGGATCCTTTAAACTTTAAGGTTATTTGAGTCCCCTAAAAGTTTTAAATTCTTTAAACCAAGAAAATTATAATAATTTACATTTAAATTTTTCAAATGGGGGTGTGACGGAGTTCTGGGGTGAGTCAATACAAAGCAGCAGTTTTAGAGTCCAATATTTCAGATGCTAATATCTTTTTAACTTTTTAATGGTGCCAATCCAGCTCATTAAGCAGGGAAACCCCAAATCAAAAAATAAGTTTGTAATCTGGGAAATCCCAGACCTTCCTCCACACGATTCTGTAGACCTCTTAGAGTCCAGTTTAGGCAAAGAAACAACAGAGCTATCAGTGAGAGAAAAGCAATATTTTGACCAACAAATTTTTAGATTTGCAACCAACAAAGCGATATTCAAGGAAACGATGTATTTTTAAAAAAACATTTTATATTTTACAATGATAGATGGCAAATTGTGAATGCTGTAACTGAAAATACTTCAACTCAGAGATGCTATTTGTGTAATCTAACATTCAAAGATTTTAACAATATCGGGAAAATTTTAAAACAGGAAATTACTGACGAATCTAGATATCAATTTGGTTTTTCATCTTTACATGCTTGATTCGTTTTTGAGTGTTTGCTGCATCTATCTTATAAGATGGAATTTAAGCAATGGCAAGCGCGAGGCCAGGAAAACATAGAAAAACTTGCAAATGCAAAAAACGAATCCAAGACTTATTTTTTAAAGAAATGGGACTATTGGGTGATAGACCAAAACCTGGTTTTGGAAGTACTAATACGGCAACACTGCTCGCCGTTTTTTGAGAATGCTGCTAAATCTTCGGAAATTACAGGCATTGATCAAGATTTGATATTTAGATTCAGAGTAATTTTATTAACAATTTCTAGTGGTTTTCATATAAAAATTGATAGTTTTAAGGACTACTGTCATGAGCAGCCAGAAAATTTGTAGAATTGTATCCGTGGTACAATATGCCAACTTCCGTCCATAAAATCTTAATGCACAGTTCTGATATAATATCATATTTTATGGTTCCAATTGGGAAACTTGGCGAGGAAGCCCAAGAATCAAGAAACAAAGATATTAAAAGATTCAGAGAATTTCATGCACGGAAGTTTTCAAGAAAACAAAACATGGAGGATATATTTTGTAATCTTTAATATCTTCTCGATCCTTTAATCTCCAATATGAAAATATCATCTACTAAAAAGCTTAAACAGTACCCTTCAAAAGTTTTGGCATTTTTTGATCAACCAACAGTTTCTGCTGATGAAAATGATAGTGAAGATATTGATTGATTTTAATTATTAAGATAGGTTAGGCTTTATTATTATTACAAAGTTATTGTTAAGTGAGGTCTGTTATATATCTTTACATACTTAAATATATTACTCTTAACATGTATTTTAAATTGCTCTTATTTTTATACACAAAAGTTAGTTATAAAATTAAATGGAACAAAACAAACAAATCACAACTTTTATTTAATTTATAATAAGCAATTTTATTTAACCTCAGGTATATCAAAAAGTCTTGTCATTTTGGATTTTATTTCAAAAATTTTCAGTCAAAAAGCGTTTATTTCAGCGCAGATTGAAGTCGGTTAGAGGCACTCAACAGTGACAAAGGCAAGTCAATTTGGAAAAAATGCAGGATTAACTATCTCAATCCTACAATTCTGTAAAATGGTTTATCTCTCTCTGTTAAGTGCCTCAATCCAACTTCAATTCGAGCAAATAAACGCTCTTATTATAATTTTAAACTCTTAACTGCTTAAATTGTTAAAATAATAACAGTCTAATAATAATAGTAACATTTTCATAGAGTTTTATTTTTTTAAGGAAATAGGTACTTACACAGCCTTATGTAATGCAATAAATGAACCCAAGGGGAGGGGCTAAAAAATGTTTAATGGACGTGTTATCTTAGTTTTAACATTTTCTTACGATTAAACATGTTTGTGATTCATATGCTCTACTACTATTTATGGCCGGCTTTCCCCGATTTTCGCCTGTGTGCGACGCAGTGAATCTCCCACCACAAGAGTAAGCACAAAGGCCCTACTCAGGTCTAGGTGCAGTGGTATATTACCATCCTCTGAATATTCAGATCAGATCAGACCACTCAAGGCGATTACATTGGTGTTTTAGAGTTAAAGGGAGGACCCAGTGTGGTCGGTATGAAAACAGGCCAAAACTTCTCATTCGTCGGTAAACAGTTCGCATGCCAATAGGTCTTCTCATGTTCTGCAAACCATTCTTGCAATGGACCTGGTAGTGGAAAAACGGTCCCTTAAAGATAATAATCTTGGGCGACAATCTTCACGGTCTGTTTTACGGCGGCGTCCAGTGCCCCTTGCTCTTCGCGTACGGCCTTCTTGAAGCCATGCCTGACGACACCTAACCACAGTGTCTCACTTCTTTGCACTCTAACTGCAATTTCCCGAAAAGAAAGTCCAGCTTCCCGAAGTCCCACTATCGGCCCTCTCAAACTCACTAGTTGACGAAATCGTACAGGTCTCCGACTTTTAGGCATCGTAACCAAACGTGAAGAATGTCAAGAACCAAAATCCGCCAAATCTACGTATCTATATATCTATACTGCGGCTGCAATATTCATTTTTAGATTGTTAATGAATTTTAAAAAAGCAGTATAAAAACCGAAATCTCAGACTGATAAGGCTGCAAATTCCATCAATTGTCATTTTCAGTAAGATAAATAAATTCACCAAATTTTATTAAAATAAAACCATTTAAACTGGGTGTTCGATTTCTATATGCATAGTATATAATAGTACAATGAATACAAAGTGATTGAACAAATATAGGTATATGATATAATATAAATTTTATATTAGGAATAAGCGTAAAATCCAAATTTTAAAAATATACAGGTGTTTGACGATCAAAATTTTAAACTAACATTATTAGAAAAGTCAATTTCGCAGCACTTCCGGTAAAGCCGAAAGTAAATTTATTATGACCCCCACAGATAGGGTCTTTAGGAAGAATTAAATAAAACATATAAAATCTTTATAACATTTATTTGTTTTCCCATAAAACTGCATAATGTGCGGTCGTTTGGAAATCTTCAATCGCCCTTTTCTCAAAAACAAGCAGAGATAGGTATAGGATATAATATAGATTTTATATCAGGAATGATCCGTAGAATCCAAATTCCGAAAAATATACAGGGTGTTTAATTAAAAAAATCAAAGTTGATGTCGTTTCCGGTTAAACCGGAAGTGATAGACACATGTTATACTATCCAAAATCGGCATCTTATGATATAATGTTATTCTAAAATTTGAAAGCCATACTTTTTCATTCAAGAAAATAAAGGGCTGGGTAGTGATTTCGTTGTCACCCGGTATATACAGGATTCATAAGTCGAGGCGAAAAATGGGATCCCGTACTCATTTTTTAATTTTGAAACGAAAATTAAGAATACTTTTTTGAAATTCGCCTTTTTATAAGATATTTGCATAAAATGAAATAGTTAATTAGTAATACAATAATCTAGTCGCTGTATTAAAACTATACGTCGTATGTGAAAATAAGTGTTGGTAAATACTAGAGAAAATTAAAATTTTAGATATTAAATTATTATTAGAAAACATATGGTACATAACAACAAAGAACATTTATTATTTTCCAAATACAAAATAAACAAGAAATTAAAACAAAATTATAACAAGTGTTCAAAAATTCCACCATTCTCACGGATGCAAGCATGACATCTGTTTATTAATGAATTGTACACCTCTGCAAAATTTGTTGTAACTTGAATATGCTGTACAGCATTATTAATTATTTCCTGCAATTGTTCAACCGAGTTTATTTGTACAGCATAAACCATCTGTTTCAAATGGCCCCAGAGATAAAAGTCAAGGGGGTTGAGGTCAGGAGACCTTGTGGGCCAACGAACAGGACCATTCTGCCTATCCATCTTTAATTAAAATTATTATTCAACCACCTAACAACATTTCTTCCAACGTGTGGTGGTGCACCATCGTGTTGATACCACATTCTGTTCTGTAGGTTGAGAGGCAAATCATCCAGCACAGTATTTTTCAACTTGATTTTCCAAAAGTTCCAAGTATAAATTAGCATTCAATCGTGGGGTAGAACTTGGAGAGGTAACAATCTTCCGTTAAAAATGCCACACCAGGTGTTGATGCAAAATCTTTGCTGAAAATTGCGAACTCTTATTGCGTGAGGATTTTCTAGTGACCAAATTGGTTGTTGCGGAAATTATTAATACCATCTCTGGTAAAATTGATTCGTCCGACCACAGGTCTCTCGGAATAAACTCCGGATTTACATTGTGTTGTTCTAATAACCACTGACAAAAAACAGACGTTATTCTGTGTCACCTGGTTGCAAATTGTGCACGTTTTTGCCGATGGTAAGGATGGAGAACTTCCTGATTTAAAAGTTCGCCAAGCGAAACTCTGAGTAAGTTGGATACGTGTTGCAATTCGTCGAGTACTAATTTCTGGTTGATCAAGAACCGAATCAATTAAAAGTTTCCTCTTGTTGTACTGTATGACTTCTATTACGGCCGCTTTTAGGACGCTTAACAATTCCACATTCGCGAAGTCTTTGAAAGGAGTCAGAAAAAACGCGTCTAGAAGGTTGCTTCTGTTGGAAACCTCTGCTGATACTCCGACAAGCTGCTAGACCATTTCCGTAAATAAACCGTAGATATAAAATGATATCAGCATATTCTTCGTTGGTAAACTCCATCTTCTCGTAGCTTTTACAATAACAGATTCAAATGCATTTAACTGTTGACAACTGTAAAATTTTAATTTACATATGGCGTCTGGTATTAATCGCTTACTAGATTAAGAGGCTCTTTATTTTATTTTTAATTATTTCGTCGGTAAAAAATTTGAAGTAAAATATCTCGGAAACGAAGGCGAATTTAAAAAAAGTATTCTTCATTTTCGATTCAGAATTAAAAAATGAGTGGGGATCCCATTTTTTGCCTCGACTTATGAATCACCTTATATATATATATATATATATATATATATATATATATATATATATATATATATATATATATATATATATATATATATATATATATATATATATATATATATATATATATATATATATATATATATATATATATAAATATATATATATATATATATATATATATATATATATATATATGTCCGCCGAGCTGGACATAGGGGGAAACCCATGTAAATTTTGAAGTAGTCAAATATTGGCTCCCCTAATTATTTTAGAAAAATGCTATTAGGTTTATTGAAGAGCACAATAAGTTCCACCCAAAATGAAAATTTGAGCATTTTTCAACCAACCAGTAAAGAGTAAACTGCTTAAATACTTGTGCAACGTAGTTTCTCATTATGCACCCTGTACTCTAGAAATCAATAATAAAAACACCATATCGATTTATCAGTGACAATTTAGATCATTAATTTATAATGTCATTGCCAAAACTGAACAATTTTATACTGGAATTTCAAAAAGAATCCTCGCATTTCATTTTAGTTTACAGCTAATTCCAACACATGCACTCACAGTTACGCAAGACAATAAAACAAATTTGTCTATATTTAGAAATTAATTTATGACGAAAATATCAGGATTTAATCAAATGCTCAAATATTCCTCCATTAACTGCCAGACAATAACCCAAACGATTATAAAACTCATTTCTTACGTTGGCTAGTTGGTACATCGATATTCTGGCACATTCAGCGGAAATAGCATTCCTTAGCTGGTCTAAATTTTCATATTTTTTATTGGTATAAAGCTTAGTTTTTAAATGTCCCCATAGAAAAAAATCATTTGGCGAAAGATCCGGAGACCTGGCTGGCCAAGATATTGCGTGGTTCGGGCCTATGATGTCGTTATTAAATGCGTTGTTCAAGTATTCGCGCACAGCTCTGATACTATGTGTTGGGCAGCCATCCATTTGATACCAAATCTCTTGATTTTCACGAGCAAGGTTGTTCAAAGGGAAAATTTGTTCCTCTAGAGTTCCAGAAAGTACTCCGCATTCAAATTTCGGTTAAGGAAAAAAGGTCCAAGGATACGGTGGCCGAAAATTCGCCAAAACAATAATTTTTTGTGGATATTGAGTCCTTGTCTCAACAAATCGATTTTGGTTTTCGTTACTCCAGTACCAGCAATTTTGAATGTTGGGTTCGTTGTTCAATGTAAAAGTGCATTCGTCAGTAAAGCAAATATTTTTTAAAAAACCTCTGTCAGTGTTTGTCCTCTCCATCATCTCAAAGCAACATTCCTGTCGTCATATTTCGTCTCCGTCTCTTAATTCTTAGTGTCTTTCATACTTGTAAGCGTGGTATTTACATCTTTTTAAAATTCGAGATATTGTGGTGTGGTCTTGTCCAGTAATGTCCTCCAGTTGTCTCGTGCTAATGTTTCCTTTGGCCTCCTCTACACAAAGTATCACGTCTAAATCCCTCTCGTTTTGTACAATTTGTCTCTGATTTTCACGTCGATTTTCTTCACATTTGCAATTATTGATTACTGTGCCTGTAGTTTCAAATTTTTTTATCGTCCGTTCTATTGTCGATTTACTTGGTATTGGCCTATTGGGAAAATAGGCTGCAAACATGTCCGCTACTCTTCGATAACTATTTCCCTGATAAAACCATTTTATAATAGTGATTTTTTCTTGATTTGAGTAGTTCATTATTTAAAAATGATGTGACATTAATCTGACAACTTGAGAGTAAGAGGTTAAAAAAAAATTCTGGTATTTTATTATAAACTTCTAATAATACAGAGCGCGTAAGAAGATAGGAGATTCGTAACTTATTTTAGCATTTATTTCTTAGCTGGCGGACTGAGAAGAGCTGAAATTTGTACACTGGGTACAACTTTTCGTGCTCTTTAAAAAATCCTAATAATATTTTCTTTTAAAATAATTAGGGGAGCCAATATTGCACCACTTCAAAATTTACATGGGATTCCCTATGTCCCGCTCGACGACAACACCCGGTATATATATATATATATATATATATATATATATATATATATATATATATATATATATATATATATATATATATATATATAAAAGTTGGGCATTTATGTGACCAACAATATACCGTTTAGAAAGTTTGAAAATTCCGAGTAATTCCGGAGATATCCGGAAAAAAACGAAATTTTGGAAAATCGTTTTATTTTTTTCCTGGGTTTCTTTTTCAACGAATTCCAAAATAAATAATACATTTGCTTTGTCACTTTTTCCGCTCTATCGAATGGTGTTTATAGTTTTGCAACTCGACGTTTCGTTTTTGCGTAACCATCACCAACTTTTTTTTTTCTTATGGACGCCATATGGGAATTCCACAAATTTGAATGGCCCTTTTTATCACATTTTCAACAATGTATCATAAGTTACCCTTGTTGCCTGGAAAATCCGAAAAATTAACTAGAATATTTTTTATAACGTAGTTGGCCTTGATTTCTCAAATCGGTGACGTGTAAATGACATTCTGTGTTTACTGTCAGTTGTGGTGTCGTTAAAAATGGAATTCACTAATGAAGAAAAACGAGATATGGTAAAACTTTATTACAAGAATGATAGGAACAGTGTGAAAACATCGGAAGTGTATCTTAACTCGTATCCCGAGAGACGACAACCTAATCGAACTTTATTCAAATTATTGGATAGAAACCTCGCTGAGTATGGTTCGTTTGAAAAGCCCAGACAAAAATATGGGGACAGAATGGATGAGGAAAGTAAAGAAAACATCGTAAATGAGGTATAATTAATGTTACATTCGTTTTTAGGACGCAAAGTACCTAATCGATTATCTATTCGGAAAAAATGTTGACGAACGCGGCAATTTTCAAATACATACCGGGCATGCGTCGACTTTATGACTTAGTTCGAAATTAGTTTGCGATCAACTGTAAAAAAATATTAAACCGTTTATGAAAAACTAATACATATTTTGTAGATAAATACGAATCCAGGTAAATCCACACGCCAGATACACACTGATTTGGATGTTTCTTCGCACACGTCTGTTTGGAGAGAGATCAGGAAAAGTGGTTTCAAATGCTACAAAATCCACATATCGCAAAAACTGCACCCTGGTGATTCTGAAAGGCGATTACAATTTTGTGATTGGCTACAAAGGCGACCCGATTTTCCAGCTTTTCTAGAAAATGTTATTTGGACAGATGAGAGCACTTTCACCAATTGTGGAATATTTAATCGAAACAATGAACACATTTGGAGCATAAACAATCCCCGGAAGTTTCGAGAATTACGACCCCAAGTGCGATTCAGTCTTAATGTCTGGGCAGGCATTTATAAAAATAGAATTTTGGGACCTCATTTCTTCAACGGAAATTTGAACGCTGAAATGTATTATCAGTTTTTGACGTCAACTTTTGAAAACTATTTGGACGATTTACCATTAGCAAACTACAACAGAATTTGGTTCCAACACGATGGTGCTCCACCTCACAACACAAGACAAGTATCTGATTATCTTTCCGAAAGGTTTGGTGACAGGTGGATTGGGAATAATGGGCCGGTAAGATGGCCAGCTAGGTCTCCAGATCTCAATGTCCTCGATACATTTTTATGGGGTACGTTGAAAAACCGAATTTATGGGCAAGGCGAATACCAAAATATCGAGGAACTTCAACTCAACATCGTTAGGGAGTTTGGAAGATTAAGAAGGAGAGAAATAAATCGCGCAGTTAATAACATACAGAAAGAGTGGCGATTTGTTTAGAAAATGACGGGCAGCATTTTGAACATTTGTTACAATTTTTAGTTCTAGTTTTTAGTAATTTTCTGTTATTTAAACCATTCGGTTGTCATTTTGTTGTCTAGAGGCTTTCAAACGAACCATACTCAGAGAAGTTTCTATCCAATAATTTGAATAAAGTTCGATGAGGTTGTCGTCTCTCGGGATACAAGTTAAGATACACTTCCGATGTTTTCACACTGTTCCTATCATTCTTGTAATAAAGTTTTACCATACTCGTTTTTCTTCATTGGTGAATTCCATTTTTAACGACACCACAACGACAGTAAACACAGATTGTCATTTACACGTCACCGATTTGAGAATCAAAGCCAACTACGTTATAAAAATATTCAGTTAATTTTCGGATTTTCGGGCAACAAAGGGTAACTTATGATACATCGTTGAAAATGTGATAAAAGGGCCATTCAAATTTGTGGAATTCCCATATGGCGTCCATAAGAAAAAGAAGTTGATGATGGTTACGGAAAAACGAAACGTCGAGTTGCAAAACTATGAACACCATTCGATAGAGCGGAAAAAGTGACAATGCAAATGTATTATTTATTTTCGAATTCGTTGAAAAAGAAACCCAGGAAAAAATAAAACGATTTTCCAAAATTTCGTTTTTTTCCGGATATCTCCCGGAATTACTCGGAACTGTCAAACTTTCTAAACGGTATATTGTTGGTCACAAAAAAATGCAACTTTGCCCCAATTTAACCATCTTCGTATCTCCTATAGTTTCCGAGATCCCAATGGTGAGAGTCAATTTGAAACACCGCTGGAAGGTTTCATCAGGTATAAATGTATTTTTTATAATAACAAATTAATCTGCAATACAATTTTTTTAATTGAAATTTTCCTATATAATATATTAAAATTTAATCTTACCTTAAAACTAAGGGTTTCTCTAAAAACACTCATTTTTGTTGTAATATGAACATTTAGAACTTAAAGTGACAAACAAACACTTAACATTTAACACAAATAAATACAATAAACGGTCTTCGTTTCAACTATTTATTTTTAAATTATCATTTATTTTTGATAGTTTATAGAACTACTAGCACCATCTTACCATTTTACCAAAAGAATAAATATGTGTTTAATATCAAGGGCTGTAAAAAACTGTAAATATATTTTAAATAGCAGTGAGGTAGAGTTCTTGCATATAGATAATAATATAGAAATTTGTTTTCTTTTTATGTGTGGTCATCTTGGGGCAGTAGTAAAAGATATTTTTTTTTAAATTTAATTTAATAACCGTGTTTTTTAAATTTTATATCTAAAAATTATTATATACTGTTATGTTGTTGTGTAATTTTTTTAATTATTAATGAGATTGCAATAATGCATACTCAAATTTTTAGTGTCTGCCTTTGTGTTTATTGCCTTTTTGTTTTTCTGTACAAAAACCATTTCTAAAAATTATCTTTTTTGTGTATTTGCTTCTGTTTTCAAAATTTTTGTATTTTCAAAATCAAAAGTTTTTTTTTCGGTGGAGTGGTTGTTAGAGCAGTTTTGTTGCGTTTGTCGTATTTATGACTATTTAGTCTGTTTTTTAAATATTGGCTTGTTTGTCCTATGTAAACGTTATCACAGTCCTTGCAAGGAATTTCATATATAATATGGCTTTTTTTGTTTTTTTCAATTTTGCTCTTGAGATTTGAAGATAATTTTTTAAGTAAGTTATGGCCTTTATGGCAAACTGTAATATTTTCATTTTTAAAAATATTTTGAATATTTTCAGAGAGTTTAGGAATGTACGGTAAGGATAGATATTTTTTTATTATTATTGTCTTTTTCCTGCCGTTTCTGGAATTTGTTTGAATTATAAAATTTGTGAATTCTTTTTTTAAAAATTGAGTTAATTAAATTATCAGGGTAGTTATTAAGTTTAAGGGCTTTTTTTGCTTTAGTTATTGCTTTTTTCGATATGGTGGGTCACTTAAATATATCGCTCTATCTGCAAGGCCAATTACAACTGACTTTTTTTGAGAGAATGGGTGTTGAGAATTAAAGTTTAGATACCTCGAAGACCAGGTGTCTTTTGTGTACCATTCCGTTTCAATTGAGGTGTTCTTGTTATGTAGTGTTAGGTCTAAAAAATTTATTTTTTTATGGTTTTCGATTTCACTTGTAAATTGTAATTTTTTGTGATAGCCGTTAAAACAGTTTAAAACATAATCTATTTTATCTTGAGGTACAGCTGCATGCAATCGTCCACGTAGCGAAAAAAGAAAGGTAGAGTAAAATTTAGTTTTGAAATAACTGTCTCTTCTAGATCTTCTAGTACAAGCTGGGCAATTACACTTGAAATAGAAGAGCCCATTGCACATCCGTCAATTTGTTTATAGAATTGTTGGTTATAAAGAAAATAGGTAGAGTTAAGTGTAGTTTCAATGGCTTCAAGAGAATTCATTGATTGAATGTCAGTGTATGGTTTAATTTTATTCCATTTTTTTATTATGTCTTTTGCTAACTTTGTGGGGATGATGGTATAAAGTGATACGACATCAAGTGATATAAGTAGATAATTTTTAGGTAAAATAATAGATTTTATCTTTTCTTTGAAATGCCAAGAATCTTTAATGTAATATTTGTTTTTGATTTACTACGTTGTTTAAAATATTTTTAGATATTTAGATAAATTTTCGTACGGGGATTGGATGCATGAAACGATGGGTCTTAGTGGTATTCCTTGTTTGTGGAGCTTTGGGAGTCCGTAGATTCTCAGTGGATGGGCATTATGTATTTTAAGTTTTTGCCGTATCAGGAGAGATATATGTTTTGTTTTCCCATCGAGTTATTATTTCGTTGTTAGCTTTTTGATAAATATTTTGAGGTCGTTAGGTATTTTTTTATAAATGGTGTTATCTTGAAGAAGATCGTTCATTTTTCTATCGTAGTCGGTCGATTGCATAATTACTGTTTTATTTGATTTATCTGGTTTCAGGATTTTAAGGTCTGGATGATTTTTTATAAATAACTTTGTTTTGACTTTAGCACTAAAATTTTTTGATGATTTTTTTGAACCTTTGTTTTTATTAATATTTTTTTGTAGTTAGTTATAACTTGCAACATTTTGCTCTAAGGTCGTCTTTGGTGCTGCACGGTAGGTATTTATTGTTGATTCTATATTTTTAATTAGGTCGATATTGGGAAATTCGTTAGGGTTTTCAATTGGAGTGCGTAGTTAGGACCTAAACTAAGAATTTCTACGGCATAGTCGGGGATAACGGTGTCATTTAAAATTTTTTCAATCCAACTATGTTTTTGGTCATTTAATGTGTTATTTTTTTTTTGTCGCATCATTAAACTATTAATTTTGTGTATTTTTTTTTCTTTGGTGTTTTTAAAAGAGATTCATATTTTTGGTCTTCAATTTCAAAAATTTTTTTTATAAAATGGCTTGGTAAGATATTTTTTAGATATTCCGCAATTTGTATAAGTTGATGTTCCAAGGTATTTAAGTTCTAAATGTTCATTACACAACAAAAATGAGTGTTTTTGGTGAGAAACCCCTTAGTTTTAAGGTAAGATTAAATTTTAATATACATATCATATAGGTAAAATTTTCATTAAAAAAAAAAATTATATTCCAGATTTATTTGTTATTATAAAAAAAAATACATTTATACCTGATGAAGGGCCCCTTCCGGGCCCGAAACGTCGTAATTGACACAAATTATATGAAAATTGCTTAGTAAGCAACTGTTTTATATTTCCCTGACCTTATCCCCAAGAAAATCCAGAAAATTTTGGAAAAGCATAAACAATATATCAATGCAAAGGTCAAAGAAAATAAACAAATAAACAATATATCCAGCACGGGTAAAATTTAATGCTCTCATACCAAAACATATTAGATAACTATGGAAGAAATGTTGTAACTCAGACCCGGCTGTATACAAAATTTAAATAAAAAAGCCAACCAAAAGAACCGAAATATTTTTCTCCTGATGCAAAGATGAAAATCTAACCCCAAACCTTTCTTAATTTTTAAAACAAAACACATAAGTTTTCATTGTAAAAACCTTGACAGGATTTTCCCATGAAAACACTGGCATCATCGACCTATTAATTACCGACGACAAAACATTTAAATACCTTGGAACATCAACAAAATACAAATTGGGAATCCCTAAAAATATCTTACAAAGCCATTTTATAAAATTTTTTGAAATTGAAAAAAATATGAATATCTTTTTAAAAACCCCAAAAGAAAAAAATATACAAAAATTAATAGTTTAATGATCGACAAAACAAAAATAACACATTAAATGACCAAAAACATAGTTGGATTAAAAATTTTCAACACCTTTAAACCCCTGACTATGCCGTAGAAATTCTTAGTTTAGGTCCTAACTACGCCACTCCAATTGAATGAAAACCCTAACGAATTTCCCACTATCGACCTAATTACAAATATAGAATCAACAATAAATACCTTACCGTGCAGCACCAAAGACGACCTTAGAGCAAAATGTTTGCAACGTTATAACTAACTACAAAAAAAAAAATTTAAAAACAAAGGTTCAAAAAATCATCAAAAAAAATTTTGGGCTAAAGTCAAAAAAACAAAAATTATTTATAAAAATCATCCAGACCTTACCAAACCAGATAAAACAAAAAAAACAGTAAAATTTTCAATCGACCGACTACGATAGAAAAATGAAAGATCTTCTCTAAGATAACACCATTTATAAAAAAAAAACCTAACAAAACCCCCCAAATATTTATCAAAAAACTAACAACGAAAAATAACTCGATGGGAAAACAAAACATATATCCCCTCCTTTTATACGGCAAAACTTTAAAATAAAAATGCCCATCCACCGAGAATCTACGGACTCCCAAAGCTCCACAAACAAGGAATACCACTAAGACCCCTCGTTTCCCTTTTATCAAATCCCGTACGAAAATTTATCTAAATATCTAAAAATATTTTAAACAACGTAAATAAATCAAAACAAATTTAAATTTAAAAATTCTTGGTATTCAAAGAAAGATAAAATCTATTATTTTACCTAAAATTATCTACTTATATCACTTGATTGTATCCCATATACAAACATCCCCCAAAGTTGAAAAGACATAATAAAAAATGGAATAAAATTAAACCATAATGACATTCCAATCAATGAATTTCTTGAAGCCATTGAAACTAAATCAACTCTACCTATTTTCTTTATAACCAACAATTCTATAAACAAATGGCAATGGGCTCTTCTATTTCAAGTGTAATTGCCAACGTACTAGAAAATCTAGAAGAGACAGTTATTTCAAAACTAAATTTTACTCTACCTTTCTTTTTCCCCGTGGACGATTGCATAAACAGCTGTGCATCAAGATAAAATAGATCATATTTTAAACTGTTTTAACGGCTATCACAAAAAATTAAAATTTACAAGTGAAATCGAAAACCAAAAAATAAATTTTTAGCCTAACACTACATACAAGAACACCTCAACTGAAACGGAATGGTACACAAAGACACCTGGTCTTCAAATTTCCAATAATTCTCAACACATTCTCTCGAAAAGTCGTTGTAATTGGCCTTGCAGATAGACGATATATTTAAGTGACCCACCATATCGAAAAAAAACCTTAACTCAAAGCAAAAAGCCCTTAAACTTAATAACTACCTGATAATTTAAATTAACTCAATTTTTAAAAAAAATTCAAATTTTATAATTCAAACAAATTCCAGAAACAGCGGAAAAGACAATAATAATAAAAAAAAATATCTATCACTTGTACATTCCTAAACTCTGAAAATATTCAATATATTTTTAAAAATGAAATATTAAGTTTGCCATAAAGCATAACACTTAAAAAATTATCTTCAAATCTCAAGAGCAAAAGAAAAAAAAAAAAAAATATTATATTAAAAAATTTCCCTTTCAAGGACTGTGATAACGTTTACATACGACAAACAAGCCAATATTTAAAAACAGGGGCTAAAGAAAAAATACGACAAACGCAACAAAACTGCTCTAACAAACCACTACACCGAAAAAAACACTTTTGTTTTGAAAATACAAAAGTTTTGAAAACAGAAACAAATACACAGAAAAAAAATTCTTAATGGTTTTATTCAAAACAAAAGGCAATAAACACAAAGGCAACACCAAAAAAATTTAAGTATGCATTATTGCAATCTCATTAATAATTAAAAAAAAAAATTACACAACAAATAACCATAAAATAATTTTTAGATATAAATTTAAAAAAAAAACACTTTAAATTAAATTAAATAAAAAAAAAAATATTTTTTACTACTCCCCCAAGATGACCACACAAAAAAAATAAAAAAAATTTTTATATTATTATCTATATAAAAAAAGAACTCACCCACTGCTATTATAAAATATATTTTACAGTTTTAAGCCCCTTGATATTAAACACATTTTTTTTTTTTGGTAAAATGGTAAAGATGGTGCTATAGTTCTATAAACTATCAAAAAAAAATGATAATTAAAAAAAATAAATAGTTGAAACGAAGACCGTTTATTGTATTTATTTGTGTTAAATGTTAAGTGTTTGTTTGTCACTTTAAGTTCTCAATGTTCATTACACAACAAAATGAGTGTTTTTGGTGAAAACCCTTAATTTTAAGGAAAGTTAAATTTTAATATATTATATAGGTAAAATTTCAATTAAAAAAAATTTTTTTGTATTGCAGATTAATTTGTTATTATAAAAAAAAATACATTTTACCTGATAAAGGGCCCCCTTTGGGCCGAAACGTCGTAATTGACACAAATTATATAAAAATTGCTTAGTAAGCAACTGTTTTTATATATTGCCTGACCTTATCCCCAAGAAAATCCAGAAAATTTTGGAAAAGCATAAACCATATATATATATATATATATATATATATATATATATATATATATATATATATATATATATATATATATATATATATATATATATATATATATATATATATATATATATATATATATATATATATATTTTATATATATATATATATATATATATATATATATATATATATATATATATATATATATATATATATATATATATATTATATATATATATATATATATATATATATATATATATATATATATATATATATATATATATATATATATATATATATATATTATATAAAAAAAAAAAATATAAAAAAAATTTTTTATATATATATAAAATATATATATATATATATATATATATATATATATATATATATATATATATAAAATATTATTTAATTATTATAATTAAAATTTATATTTTAATAAAATTATATAAATCCCTTCTTATTATTAAATAATTTAAAGGGTTTTTTTTTATTTTCCCTTTTTTTTACTTTTCAAAGACGGTTTGAGATATTTGAACTGAATTTGGCACAGGATATTATGGCATAAAAACACTTTTCAGATGTTCATTTTTTTTTGCAACCAGTGGCGTAGCAATGACGAATTTTCAAAAAAATTTTACAAAAAAATACTACGCCATTGACTTGGGAAAAAAATTATGGTTTTATAATAATTATCAATCAATTATAAACAAAAATCCCTCTTTCATTTTTGCCGTAAAAATTACCGTTTGGGGAGAAATCGTTAATTAAAAAAATGTCTTATGTACCCAAAAATTTCACCTTGAAAAATTATTATTGAAATAAATCAAGTTAGCTTTGCTCGTTGCCCCGATTGTTGTTTTTTTTGTTGTAAACATTATGACACTGACGTTAATTATCATTCTTGACAGTTTGTATTTATTTCTCCTTCTTTAAACTGTTTTGCTAGTTAAAAAATAGGTAAATTATTCTAATTTGGAAATGACACAAATGCATTTCCTTTATGGTCTAGCTAATGGTAATGCTGTGGAGGCGCGGCGTTTGTATCAAGAAAGGTATCCTAATCGCGCTCTCCCAGATAGACGAACATTTAAAAATTCATCGTCGTCTGACTGAATTTTGGCAGTTTTAAAGCTAATATTTCGAGGAAGGCTCCGTACAGTTAGAACACCGGCAGTGGAGGAGGCTGCCCCTGCATGCAGTCGAAGGGATCCACACAAATTCCCGAAAGGGTTTGGCAAAACATCTGCTACAAGACGGTATGGGAGATTTTAAAATTCTTTGTTATATCCTTTTCCACATTAAAAAGGGGTTCAGGCATTCCCTTCCCCTAGAGATTATGAACCACTCCCAATTTTGTAGATGGTATCTCCAAAAAGTAACAGAAAATCCTCATTTGATGCCAAAATATTGTTTACGGACAAAACAAATTTTTCAAAAAAGCTTAACCAATTTCCATAACAACCCATTACTGGGCCCAGGAAAACCCTCATGCGATTACAGAGACACATTTTCAGGAACAATTTTCACTGAACGTTTGGATGGTTATCGTATCAAACCTTTTAATTTGGGACCATTTTTTTACCAGGACCCCTTTAACGGACAGGATTATTGTAATTTTCTCAAAATGATTTGCCTTTGTTTTTGAAAATGTTCCTCTTCAGTTACGGCAACAACTTTGGTTTATGCATTCCTCCGCCCACTTTAGCATATTGGCTCGTGAGCTTTTAAATAGAGCCTACCAAAATCATTGGATGGGCCCGGGAGGACCAAAATTTTTGGCCACCTAGATCCCCCTGACCTAACAGCCTAGTTTTTTATTTGGGGGGGACACCTAAAAACATTAGTTTATCATACCCAATTGTGACATTAGAAGAACTCAGAAATAGAATTATTGACGGATGAAACTATCGAAACACGTGGAATTTTAAAAGGGGGTTCGTAATTCTGAGAAGAAGAGCAAAGCCTGCATGAGGCAAGAGGTGGTCATTTCAACTTTTTTTGTAAATTATGTATGTATTGTATTTAATTATTGCTTTTTGTTCCCTAGTTTTAGAAAATGGCTTAAAAATAAATATTTAAAAAATGTATTTAAAATTGAAAATAAAAGTTTAACACAATAAAAGGTAATTAACGTCAGTGTCATAATTTTTTACAACAACAAAACAACAATCGCTGGCAACAGCAAAGCTAACTGATTTATTTAAAAATAATAATTTTTCAAGATGCAATTTGGGTACATAAGACATTTAATTAACGATTTCTCTACGGTAATTTTTCGGCAAAAATGAAGAGGGATTTTTGTTTATAATTGATTGATAATTATTATAAACTTCATAATTTTTTCCCAAAGTCAATGGCGTGTATTTTTGTAAAATTGTTTTGAAAATTCATCATAGCTACCGCCCCTGGTTAAAAAATTAAATGAATAAAGGGGTTTTTTTCCCTAATATTTGAAAATTATTAATATCTCAAAACCCTCTTTGAAAAATTTATTAAAAAATGAAAATAAAATAAAACTTAACCCTGTTCTTAATAACTAATATATATATATATATATATATATATATATATATATATATATATATTATATATTATTAATATATAATATATATATATATTATACATTATATATATATATATATATATATATATATATATATATATATATATATATATATATATATATATATATATATATATATATATATATATATTAATAACCATTTTTTTTATAATAAGTTTTTTTTCTTGGGGATAGGTTTTGTTTTTGTTATTTAGTGGTACACAAAAATACTGGTCAGGACGTTATTAAATTATAACTCAAAAACCCCAATTTCACAAAAAATAGTGTAATAATTGGTTTAACTGATAGGGCATTAAAATTAACTTCACCAGAACTAAAGTCCACAAAAAATTTTAAAAAGTTAGAAACACTTTGAAAGAAAATAATTTTCCCATTAAACAAATAAACAAAATTTATCAAACAACGCACTTTTTAAAATTTTTCACTTTATACTAAAAATATCATTCTGACAGGGTAAAAAATATTTGCCATGCCATACTCCAGAATTGTCCGAAAAATAAAATATATTCTGGCAAAACATGACATAGTTGTAAAGCCACAAGCCCCCAAAAACCCTTTTTTCATCACTATTTACACCCTTAAAAAAGCCAAGTCCCTAAGAAAAAAAAATCAAACCGGGTTTCAATTCCATTTTTAATTGCCCAAAAAAAATATTGGTAAAAAACACAATATCGATAGCAGACTTAATGGGCAAAATATACGAAAAACGCTTCTACAGCTCTACACAAACATGAAGCAAATTTGAAACATGAATTTGATTTTAAAACCTGCAATTTTACCCAAGAAAATCATCACCAGAAACTTTTTAAATTTAAAGGGAAAAGATTCATATAAAAAAAAAAAAACCACAAGCTCTACAAACAAAGATTTTCAATTTCATATATCTTTAAAAATTTAAAAATTTCTATCCTAACCTAATTTTTAAACCACCTGTATATAATTTTTTTAAATTACTTTTATAAATTAAATCTAAAAAAAAAAATAACAAATAAATCAACATTACTTTTTTTATAAATCTAAAATTCCTAATAACAAAAAAAAAAATATAAGCATTTTTTAACATATTCTAAGTTATTTGCCAATACAATTTAAATAGTCCGATTACAGATGTTTCTTCGAGGTACGTATTTTTAAAAAATTTAAAAAATTTTTAAAACAATGTTTTTAAATGTATATTAAATCATCGTAGTGCCAGTAAGTGTTATGTTTTGTTGTTTGTTTTCTTTTATGTATATAAAATTATGGTTAACGAAAAACCCCAAAATATATATATATATATATATATATATATATATATATATATATATATATATATATATATATATATATATATATATATATATATATATATATATATATATATATATATATATATATATATATATATATATATATATATATATGGTTTATGCTTTTCCAAAATTTTCTGGATTTTCTTGGGGATAAGGTCAGGCAATATATAAAAACAGTTGCTTACTAAGCAATTTCATATAATTTTATGTCAATTACGACGTTTCGGCCTGAAGGGCCTTCATCAGGTATAATGTATTTTTTATAATAACAAATTAATCTGCAATACAAAAGTTTTTTTTTTTTTTAATTGAAATTTTACCTATATACTTAATATATTAAAATTTAATCTTACCTTAAAAAACTAGGTTTCTGCAAAACACTCATTTTTGTTGTGTAATAACATTTAGAACTTAAAGTGACAACAAACACTTAACATTTTAACAAAATAAATACAATAAACGGTCTTCGTTTCAACTATTTATTTTTTTAATTATCATTTTTTTTTTGATAGTTTATAGAACTACTAGCACCATCTTACCATTTTACCAAAAGAATAAATATGTGTTTAATATCATGGGCTGTAAAAAACTGTAAAATATATTTTAAAATAGCAGTGAGGTAGAGTTCTTTGCATATAGATAATAATAAAATTTGTTTTATTTTATGTGTGGTCATCTTGGTGAGTAGTAAAAGATATATTTTTTTTTGATTTAATTTAATAACCGTGTTTTTTTTTAAATTTATATCTAAAATTATTATATACATGTTATGTTGTTGTGTAATTTTTTTTTTTAATTATTAATGAGATTGCAATAATGCATACATTAAATTCTTTGTGTCTGCCTTTGTGTTTATTGCCTTTTGTTTTTTGAATAAAACCATTTCTAAAATTCCTTTTCTGTGTATTTTATGAAGGCGAAACGTCAAAGTAATTTTTCTTATAAATATATATAAGTATATATATATATATATATATAAAATATATTATATATATATATATATATATATATATATATATATATATATATAAAATATATATATATATATATATATATATATATATATATATATATATATATATATATATATATATATATATATACACTTTTCTGCAATGCAACATGTCTCACAGGCAGTGAGGACAATTGCCAAAATCAGTGGCGACGTCGGCCTCGCGCCTGATGGACCCTCGCAAAAAAAAATTACACGTTACCTATATTTATTTTAGTTTCGCCTATCTCGCTCTTATCAATTCGGAAAAAAAAAAGCAGATGATATTGATTTTTAATATTTTCGAACACGTGCACGATGAAAGTGAGTATTATTGTGGGTATTCAGAATCCTCTGTCTGGCAACACTATGAAATAAATGTGTCACCCGAATGAGCGTTTTCACAAACACTGCCCGACACGATACCTGTAGGTTTTGGGTACATAATTATGTATTTTCATTTCGTAGGTTTACACAAAAATTATACGTGCGTTTATGCATAGTACACGCACTAACATAATGTATGTGTGCTCTTCTTTATAACCCTCCAATACGTGTAAACAATATAAGTAAACTATGGCAATCGGTTCAAGTCAACTTAAAAGTCGCTATTCATTTTGTAGCTGGATTCAAGAATTCCGTAATACTGGATTTGAAAAAAAACGTAACAGAAGCTAGACTATTTGTGGAGAAAAGTACTTACGAAATTCAGTCACAATTTAAGGAAAAAAGAAAATCCAGGAAAAAACGAATGTTCGGTTACGAACATACTGATGAACCAGTTAAAGTCAAAGTTTGAACTTTGGAAGCAATTATTTCTAAAAACCTGAAACTTTTGTATTGATCACTTATCAGTAGATTCATTTGCTAGTAAAATAAACTAAGTTTCAAATGTTTTAATCTACAAATTAAAAAAAAATAATAAATAAAAATTAAAAAAATGTAAAAAACAATTGGCAACGGAGCTACCTAGCTAGAAGCCTTGTGCTTGTGTAGTCAGTCGTAAATAAGTACGTTTTAAACGGCCGCGACATTTTTGGTTGTTTTTAAATCGAGAAAAATGCGGATATGTTATAAATTTACAACTATAGTGTTTATAAAGTTTTGAAAACGAGATGTGTGCAACAGTGAAATCTTATTCTTCAAGTAAAATAAAAAAGTGCTGTTTTAAAACATAATAATTTGTGCTCTAAAAATGAATATTTAGCCTTTTTGTGGCGAGTATAATTGTTTTTTAATTACAAATATTAACCAAACGATAATGAATTGTTTTTTACATAAATTTAATTTCAAATTAATTATCAAAATAAATTGCAAGAAATAATTTTTATTATTTGTATATAAATAAACATTTTCCTTAAAAAAGTGTTAATATAAAACTCGCAAAACGTCGACTCGCTTCATGAAACAGGCGCGGTGTTGCCAATTTTTTAAAAATTTGAAAGCCCATATTTCGAAAACAGTTAACTTTTGACCCATATGTTTTTGGGTTTTTGACTTTTTGAGCTTCACTATCACCCATTAAAATAGGGGCATCCCTTCTTACACCCTAGAAAATAATTTAGAAGAAATATATCAAATGTTTCATTCAATCAGGATCATGCTGTTCCGGTCCGTCACCCCCCTCTAGAGGAAGCTTTTTCAAAGTTGAAATTGATAAAGACCTATTTGAAAAAACACGATGAGCAGAGGGAACATTCCCATCAGTTCTGCCCAACAAAAGCAGATTAGTAGTCTTAGCTACACACCATCCTGAAAATTCAGTGAGACAAAAAATTAAAAAAATTGACTATTTTTAATTCTGTGTGAATTTTTTTTATCATTTGATTATCAACAATAAAAGTCGTTTATAAAAACATTATTTTATAATTTGGCCTTTTCTCGGGTTTTCCGGGAATGGAGGCCTCGACTTGATCCGCCGACGTCCCCCGTTTCTTCGCCCCACTGGCCAAAATAGTACTCCGTTATAAAAAATTTACCTTTTTCGGACAAAGCAGCAATTTTTGAGGGGGTAAACATTTTATAGAGAATATTGACTAACAAATTCAATGGTTTATTTTAAATTTTATACACAGTCGCTGGGTTCCGAGTTAAATCCCTATATTATGGTAATGATAGCTCCTATATACACGGTCATAAAACCATGCTACAATTTGTAAATCATAACTATCAAACACAGACAAGAGTGAATAGGCAGGTACACCTTTCCCACAGTTCTAATGACCATTTGCACCAACAATTTTAAGGAACCCTTATCACAAGGTACCTAATCCTTAAAATGGCCCAACAAGTATTTATTTATCCAAAACCTAATTAGTTTTGCATTACATGTTTGTAATTAAGAAAGGCTTTACTTACTTATCATTAAATATTTTTAAGGTATTAATTTGGTGTTTTCTGTTGTCAATTTCCTGTTTATAAAATACTGGTAACATGACCAAATTTCTCTATTTTTAAACCCACACTTTTTATTAAAATTTAAAAGGATACGTTTATTTGCACCTTAGACACTTTGGTCTAAATGCATTTAAATCAATTCGAACCCAAGTTGAGGTGGAATTGGCTTGCAACGTATATTGGCAACTTACTTTAAAATGGGAAAATTTTCCCATTGTAAATGTAACTAACAACCTCAACGGAAATGATGTGCACATAAATTCATAACCTTAATAACGAAAACCATAGCGAAAACCATTGGGAAAACGAGTGAGCACTGACAGCGGTTTGCACCAGTGATACTTAGGTCAACCTTAACTTTAAGTGACACTTAAGTGTAAGATTTCGTTTGCACAACAGACATAACGGTTAACTGTCCTTGTTACCGTTGGGGTTTTTTCCTTTTCTTTTTCTTAACTAAGGGACGTTTTGAATGTGACTATTTTCATTTTGACACCGCCCAAAATGCAACTTGGTTAAAAGGGGTTACTTCTTAAACCACAGTGGTGCAAACCCGGGGTTAAAAAATAAAACTAAGTTGCCGAAGATTTCTTTGGCTTAAGTAATATATAATGGGAATATCTTTTTGAAAAATTTTTTAACCCCTAAAATAGAATTGGTAATTTCTCGAAAGTTCTTCTCCGATTTTGACCAAATTTGATATATACGGGGTTTTTGAGGCGCAGATTACGAATCCGAAAAATTTTCGCAACGTTTGTTTTCGAGATATTCATCATCAAAGTTGAAAACCAAACTAACCTATTTACACTATTTTTCTTCCTTTTTTCACAGAATTCTTGATTTTTACAACCAAATTGGTACACAAAATTTTACAAACAGCTTTTAAAATCTTATTTTTTTTTATTAATTTACATTTTTTTCCCTTTAAATTCCCAAAACCCCCACTTTCACACGCCGCAACTGGTTTGGCAACCATGTATACATAGCCTTCTTTAAACAAATGTGGTTGCTGCCTTTTAACTTGAAAGTTTGCAATTTTGGAAAAAAGGGGTAAAAAAAATAAAAACCGGTTTTAAAGGTGTTTATAAAAAATTTGTGCCCTTAGGGCAATCAAGAATTCTGTACAAGGGGGAAAGGTTGGAGTTTTTTTTTCTTTTGATGTTTTCTCGTAAACGAAACGTTGCCGAAAATTTTTGCAGATTCTCAACGCCCCAAACTTCCATATTTTTAAAACGGAAGGAGGAACCTTTAAAATTCATATAATTTTTTGTTTTGGTGGTAAAAGTGTTAAATTATTTGTGTTGTGTTTGTGAATTTTTAAAATAAATATTTTAAATAATGACCTAATCTTTTTTTAAGGTTGGAAATTGACGAAATGCATTCTGAAAACTTTACGTAGATAGAAAGTTTTTTGTCCAGTGCATTTTGTTAGTTATAGTGATGTAAGAATTCGTATCCAAATCTTCTTTGAATTCCAATATTAAACGAATCCGTATATTTCGGAATCGATCTGTAAATTCGAATACGGAGTCGGTATCGAAATGGGAGCGGGTGAATTATTCCAATTGCTGGTTCACCGGCGCGTCGACGCGGGCTTGAATATAGTATCCAACAATTAGTGCTGGCTTTTGGAATTTGCGGAACCGGGTGACGGATCCGGAATCGTTACGTTAGGATACTGTTAGCTTGTCTAAATGTTGAACTATGCTAATACCTTGCAAAAAGCACTCCATATTCGGCCATTAACAAAATCGTCAGGAACAGCTAATTTTCGTACCCGGTAAAATACCACTTATATTCACTAACACTCGTTACTCGTCGAGAATAAACGTTTATCTGACGCTTCAGGCAGAAAAAGTAAAAGAAATTATAACTTCGGCGACAGGAATGGACAAGTTTTAACCGTACTACCTGTAGGTCATTAGGCATATATGGGTTAATTTAATAAAAATTATACTTAATTCTAAAAACATAGTTTATTTTTAAAGAGTGTAGTTTCAGTAGTCTTTCCTTTCGTTAACTTTCTCCGGAATCCACAGTTTTTTGTTGAAAGACATGTTCATCACACTGTTGGAGTAATGGTTTGGGGTGCTATAGTTTATGGTTCCAGGTCACCTCTAATCTTCATCAGAGGTAACATGACCGCGCAGCGTTATATCCAAGAAGTTCTAGAACCCCATCTTTTACCATATCTTGACACCCTGGCAAATCCAACTTTCCAACAAGATAATGCCCGACCACATGTTGCAATAGTCACAATGGACTTCTTTCAACATAATGATGTCACATTGTTACCATGGCCACCAAGATCTCCCGACTTATCCCCAATTGAACACGTGTGGGATATGATGGGTAGGAGATTGCTCAATTTGCAACGTCCTCCTCAGGTGCTCCTCAGACTCTAGGAGCACTTCGAGAGGAGTTGGTGATTGCCTGGAATGTGATACCACAGGAGGACATTGACCACCTGATCAGAAGCATGCCTAGACGCGTTGGGGAATGCGTAACACACCGGGGTTCATCCACACATTATTAAATGTAAAAGGGCTTTAAAGCAATGCAATATTTTAATCATTTACTTATTATGCTTCATTAAGTACTTATACAAAATTTTCTTAAAATAAAATCATTTAAACTGGGTGTTCGGCTTTCTATGTCACTTAGTATACATATTGTTTAATTCTACATTTTGTTTTATTTTATTTTATTTTTTTAAATTTTGCTATAATAAAATCAGATGCGTCGTATTTTAATTCCAAATATCTCGAAAACGGTGGCTCATATCAACTTCTAACAAGTATACCTTTTTGACGTAAAAATGACAAAACAATTATTTAATTTACTCAAAAATGTAATAAAATGCCGTACCAAAAAGTTGTGATTGTTCAAAATAGTAAAAAGAGGTGTAGGTGGCGCCCCCTACAAGTAAGAGCCGTAATAAGATTAGATTCGAATCCGTCATACCAAAAAACCCACAGATACCAATTTTTACTTTAATATTCACATTAACATTGATTTTATTTAAATAATAGGAAAATTTAATCAAAATTTTAACACCCTGTATGTCGAAAACGAAGGCTTTGCGGACTCATATTTGTATAGGCTTTTAGCAAAACGTTGGCTAAATTTTCGCAAGAAAAATGACCATACTTTCTCGTCAATTAATGAAGGGGTGCTACTTTCTGTTAGTTATGCTGTGATACCAGTATGATACCGGTATGTTGTGGTTATCTAGAAAAAAATTGGTATTGAGATTAAGGCTGCCCGCAAACACAGCGACGTGTGGCCGCCACGAGATGCGGCCACCCGCTGCGGACAGTATTCCCTATGCAGTTTAAGTAGTGTCGGCGCAAACACAGCGTTGGCAGCGACTCGTCCGGACCACAAGCTAGGGTAGCAGCCCGTTCTCGCTACCTGAAGTAGGAAGCAGCCATTTATGTTTCGGCGCAAACACAACCACAGTCCATCGCCACCGATTGAACAGCGACGGACTGTTTATTTTGAAATCAGCGTTCATCATGAACACACACGCGGAAGAAAATATGTTGACCAATAATATGGATATTGATATGTTTATATCTGCAATTGAAAATCATCCTGCTATTTGGGATATGCGGTCTGAGTTATACTCTAATAGAGCAGAAAAAAACAAAGCATGGGAGGAAGTGTTTAATGTTCATCACCGACTTTGAAAAAAAAACTACAAAGGAAAAAAATACTGCTGGTAAGTAATACTTATTTTATTTTGCTTTTCTATGTGATGTTAAATTGATTTTCTTGCCATGGTATAGCTCCCTCTTCACTTAAAAAGAAGTCCTTCAATTTTTCACGGGTAGTAATTGATCGTAACGTTGGCATTCGGACATTTTCAATATTTTCAAGACCAATCACATTTAATGTGTGGTGAAAATTATAACCATCTCTTTTACGTACAAAATTATGCAAGATGCAACAAGCCTTTACAAGGTCTCCTGCAAACTCTACAGATACGTTCAGAGGGCGATGTAAAATTCTCCATTTGTTTGTTAATATTCCGAATGCACACTCAATGCAACGCCTAGCTCGAGATAGTCTGTAGTTAAATATTTTTTTACCAAAATCCAAATGTTTTCCAGAGTATGGTCGTAGCATATGTTCTGAAAGACCAAATGCTTCATCACCAACAAACGAATAATTTAAAGGTTCGGAGTTTCTTGAAATTGGTTTTGGTGCTGGAATATTGAGTGATCTTTCTTGCATTTTTTTAAATAATATACTTTCTTTAAAAACAGTTGTATCTGAAGCCTTACCATAAGACCCAACATCAACAAACGTAAACATATAATTAAAATCACAAACGGCGAGCAGTATCATAGAAAAAAAATTCTTATAATTGTAGTATAACGATCCACTATCTATAGGCTGAATGATCCTAATATGCTTCCCATCTATTGCTCCTAAGCAGTTGGGAAAGTTTGCATATTCGTTAAATCCGTTAGCTATATTTGTCCAGGTTGCCTCTGTGGGCTCTGATATACAGACATCTTTTAAATGTTTCCAAATAATTTGACATGTTTCTTTTACAATCATTCTTGCAGTGGACAAGCCGCAGCGATAAACAAATTCAAAGTCAGCAAAGGTACATCCAGTTGAGAGATATCTGAAAATAAAAACGAAAACAATTAATTTCTGTAGAAAAAAACCTAAATGATGTTTTTTTTTGTTTTAGCTGCTCAATTACAACGGAAATGGAAAAGTTTGCGAGATAGTTATAACAGAGAACGAAATAAAAAGAAAAATATCAAAAGTGGTTCTGAGGCAACAGGTCGCAAAGAGTACATATATTTTCAGCAACTCTCGTTCTTGTCTGTTTTGGGGCAAACCAGACCCGAATCCCAAGATGTGGAGCAAGATCTGCCATCTCCAGTTACAACTACTGCTCATAGCGGTAGCACAAAAAAGCGTAAAACAATGTCAAACATAGAAAAAACAGAGCTTGAGTTACTTAATAAAATCAATGCAAAAATGAATCACGAAGACCATAATGATTCTGATCGAAACTTCTTGTTATCTATTTTGCCAGATTTTAAGAGTGTTCAAGAAGATTTCAAGTTAAATCTGAAGGTGGATATGTTATCGCTTATACAAAAATATAAAAATCTGCATATTTAGCCTCATTATCAAAATCAGCCACAGTACGGACATTATTCTCGAGTAGCTCCAGTAGCTCAGGTTCCTTCGCATGTATAGTTTGTCCAAGCTAACATTTTTAGGTTGGCAATGCGAATATCCCTACATAATAGTAAATTTTGTTTTTCAGATTTAAGTTGGCTGATATAAGAATTTTAGTCAGGACCGTACTGAGGGAGGGGAGTTCAAAATTTTAATTTCTTAAAAAAAATTGTTGTTAGATTACAATAACTAAATTCATTAGTATTTTTTTCTTGCTGTTCATATATTTGCATAAATTGTGAATGCTTGATATTTGGCCATAATATTTTATTAAAAATTATCATTTTCGCCTATCTAGTGCAGATTAATAGTTATTTATTAAGTGTTTGTTATTTAGAAATAGTTTACACTATTTTACACTTTTTTTACACACTTAGTCCTTAAATACACCTTCAATTAGAGCGCTTAGATACGTAAAAAAAATGTAAAATAGTGTACACTATTTCTAAATATCAAACAGACCTGTTATGTTTTGTTATATTTTGCAGGCAAACTCTTTACAGTTGAATTGAAATATCCTGATAAAATATCTCACTATAAGGGATGATTCGATATCCCTATTATGCATATTTACAATATTTTAAAGATGCCTAAAGATAAGTCGATTTATAATCTGATATAACTTCATTAGCTGCTTCCTATATTAAATTATAAAATAAATAAAACAAAACAGTAATAATCATTTATTTATTCAGAGAAACGTTGGAAGGTCGTGTTTAAGGCTTTAGAAGTGGTAGGGTTTTTAAAAAAAAAGCAAACGTATGTAATGACGAAAGAAAAATGTATGCAATCTGCACGCAGCAGATACTAGTCTGGACACTTTTAAGATAAGGAGCAGACAAAGTGGTAGGTTTGGCGTTTTAGCAACTGAACTGTAAATGGATGCTTGTGAGTTCAAGCATTTTGGCAACTACTGTGGCCATTGATTAATGTGTTTAAATGAAATAGTCATTTAATATTTAGTTTTTATTAAAAGCAGTTAGGTAGTTTAATAAAGAAAAGCCAAAAAGTAAAAAGAAGATAACTTGTAAATGATTTTTATTACTATTTACCTTATTAATATACTAATAATGTGGGTCCCATAAAATAGGGAATGTCTTATTATATAATATATTCCATTTCAATAGCATTAAATTTACAATTTATATGGATGCAAGCGCAGCACTTAACCACCCTGCTGAAAGAGCATCGACGACATAAAATTTGGGAGACTTTGGTAGGCGCTGAATCAAGCACCACAAAATCTATTTTGTCGCCGATTTTGCAAAAGGAATATTTCGGTTTTTAACCATTTAACCATATTTTCTTTCTTCCCGCCACTTATATGGTCTGTTTTCTAACAACCTACTATGGTAGCTGGCATTACCTAAAATGACTAATGAAGGCCTTTTCAAATTAGGTAGTAGATCATCTCTAACCCACTTCTTAAAATTTTCAGCATTCTTCTCGCCATGGTAACCTCCTGTTTTTGTTTTAGATTTAAAACTTCTAGTGGCACCATCAACAAATCCTTTTTCTGAACCAGCATGTAGAATAATGTATCTAAGGAAAATATAAGTATTTCATTAGTTTTTTAATTAAATATACTTTTATTGTTTCATAAGAATGCAGAAAGTGTCTAGAGTGAAGTCATATGTAAATTACTAATAAGATTTCGTAGTCTCGAAACTCTAGAGATGGGAAGGTGCGGTAAAAGTGGGAAATGTGAAGTGGACAATAAAGGGATGCATCTGAGTAGACTTTTAATTTGCTCTAATTGGGATATACAAAAGAAGGAATTATGGCAGCTAATGCTTCGGAGCAGAAGCTGTAAAAATATTCCTAAAAGAGAAACAGGTCTTCTACAGCTTGTCGGGGTGCAAGAGGAAGTATTTTGTAAAACTGTGATAATTTATAAGGCAAAACAAAATTTTATTGGAGGATTATAAAAGTGATTTACCTTGTGTGATTTAAAAAAAATGGGCCCTTCAATTTTTCCTTAAGTGTAGAAAGTACAATAATTATTTAATTTTACGTATAATTAGTCATTAGAATGTTTTACCTTTCCACTAAAATATACATCGTCATCCTGCCAAGACCTGCGGAAAGAGCTGTTCGAGAAGATCCAGGTTTCATCGAGAAACACCCAAAGATTTTTATTTTCTCCTAAATCTTTATTTTCCATAAAACCTTTTGAAAATTTCCTTCTCATGCGTTGCACATTTGGTTTTTTTATTAAGCCTAAGTTACTTATAAATTTCATATTTTGCTTCTTATATTGTCAGCAAGTGCTACTATGCGATCCTAAAAAATACATTCATAAATATATTTTAATCTTAAAATATTTGGCAAATCTGAGGATGTATTTTTAGATTATGATACTCTTAAAACGAGTTATTTTACCTATTGTAAGATCACTATTCTTATAGCATCATTTTTCAAAAAATATTTATTAGGTTATATTTTCTTACCTCCGACTCATCACAGCTCTGAAGTGGGTTTCGAAGCTTTTCCAAACTGGAAATACAGTAATCATTGTGATTTATACACTAAAAAATATCTATTCTGGTGGTTTTTTTTTAAAACCAATAAAAATAAAAACTTAGTCCAAAATAAAATAAATTATTAAATATAAAAAATGTCAAATAGTCCACACAAAAAAAATAAAAACACTGCAGAGTAATCTCTAATCTCATTAATTACTTCAAAACACAAAATAACACACCCAAACACAAAAAAAAAATTAATACAAAAATTGAAACGCCGTTAATCCATTACTGGGTGATTTACGCCAATCAGCTGATTTTGACGTTGAGCCTAGTAATTTTTGTTTTAAAACATGTAAGCCAACACAAAAATGTTAGCTTGGACAAACTATATATACCAATCTAACATCCAGTTCTGTATCGGGACCATCATATGAGTACAGTACCCAAAGAGATCTCTTTCCACCTGGTCATTCACAGGACTACAATACTCAGAGAGAGCACTCTGCACCAAGCTCTTCACATGATACTTCATACGTGCTAGTCCCAACCCCATCACCTGCACTTTCTACTTCAGCCCATTCACTGTCTGATAGTTCTGTTATTGAAGATATGTTCAGTGATAATTGAAATTTCTAAATAAAGACCTGGACTACAATGTACATTGTTTTATTTTTTTCATATCCAGCAAATCATGTATTCTTATGAATTAGAAAATAAGAAATGATAATAACTGGATATGCTTTCATAATGAAATCAACTCTAATTTTTTTATGTTATTTTTTAAGTTTTGTCTAAAACTTTTATATATTAGATAACAACATTAATATGAATGTAGGTTTTAATACTAGTCGGAGAGCTGATGACGCATTTTTGAGAAGTATTTTAGGCAAGCTGAAATTGCGAAAAATGACAGTTTTTTTAAATTTGGGATAATCCAGTTCTGGCAGTCTTTTAGCCAGTTACGGTTATTTGCTTCTGCGCAAACTTTTTAACGTATTAACGTCTGGTAATTGTTAATAACCGGCAAAAACGTCTGGCGATTTGCAGGTGTTATTGAAATTACTTAATAAATACGTGATATAAATTTCAGATTGCCTAAAAAATATTTTTTGGAAATTTAAAAAAAATAATTTTGAAGTCGTCTGGCAATACTAAGTAACCGACAAAAACGTCTTGGATTTTTTTTTTTTTGAACTCTAGAAATAATAAATTAAGAGATTAAAAAAAAATCAAGTTGCCAAAAATATATTTTTTGATTTTTTTTTTGCAAATGTTATATGCTGCGCAGTAGCGAAATAACCGCTAACTCGCTAAAAGACTGCCAGGACTGGATTCTCCAATTAACAAAATTGTCATTTTTCGCAATTTCAGCTTGCCTAAAATACCTTCTCAAAAATGCGTCATCAGCTCTTGGACCATACATATTTCAATCTGTTTTAAGACCAGCTAAACGTTAAAAATTATAAAAATTATTAAATTAATATAATATCGTCGGCATGTATACACATACCCAGAGATCTCCAAGGTACTTCATAAAAGTATCTGGGAATGCAATTAACAAAATACGAAATAATAGAGTTAAAATACGTATTTTTAAATGTTTTTTTAAAATAAATACATTTTGAAGGAAAAAATATTTCTTCTTAATCTTAACTTATTTATCCTATTACATTATAATGTAAGAACCTCAAACATATATTTGCTAACATTTAGGCGATTAACAGCGTTATTCGCGAAAATGTGAGAATATAAGAATATTATATTTTAAGGATTTTGACATTTCGATGAGATCTCATTATCATCCTCCAAAAGAGAAAAGTCACTTCACAGGGCGAAAATGTATATGTAATTAGTAAAAGTATTTTAGCAGCCTTTGTATTTACAATATACTAAGATATGAAAAAATATATCTAAATAAAAGATACAAAATGAAAAAAGAAGTATTTCAGATGTAAGATGAAAATTGGTATTTTGTATCATGTATTTGTATTTCAGATACCTCTGTCAGAAACAATTCTCATCTCTGCACACACCACTATTACTATACTGCATTTGTACCAATTTTGTTACCATTATAACACTGTTTTATTACAGGCCCCAATCAAACACAATAATATAAAAACTGAAACCCTAAATCACATAAATTTATACATACTTACCTCAATGTAATTGTCGAGTCTACTACGCCATTGTGTTCGCAAATAAATAATAAACATTTAGCAACCGCGCCGCTGCCTTCTAAGAATGACGACTTCGCGAGAAGCAAGTTCGTGGGCTTCACCGGGTAACAAAGAGTGCCGCCCGCCAATCAGCGCTAAAGCCGGGATTCAACGGCGCGTGGAATGGCAATCCTGGGCAGCGTTGCCAGAGCTGGTACAATTGTATCAATTTGATACATTTTTACATTTTTTGTACAAAAATACAATTTCACTCTTTTTGGTACATTTTTTGATCAGAGAGAATCTTTTCTAGTAATTGTCTAGCAACTGCCGCAACTCTGATTTTGACCAAATTTGGTATACCGGGGTTTTTTGGAACGCTGATCACGAATCTGAAAACCTTTTTTGGCGGAAACGTATCGTTTTCGAGATATCCATCATCAAACTTGAAAATAAAACTAACCTCATTTACACTATTCTCCCTTCTTTTTGTACAGAATTCTTGATTTTTACACTAAATTGGAACACAATAGTTAACAAACACCTTTTAAAAACTTGTTTTTATATTTATTTTATACCTATTTTTCATTTAATTGTAAAAATTATCTCAAAACCAGGTATATAATAGGAATTTTTAAGCAAACAGGGCCCGCCTGTTTGAAAAGTGATACTTGGCAATTTAATGAAGAAGAAGGTGTAAAATAAACAAAAAAGTTTTTAAAAGGTGTTTATAAAATATTGGGGCCACTTTTACTGTAAAAATCAAGAAGAATGGGGAATATAGTGTAAATGAGGTTATTTTAAATTTTTCCCAAGTTTGATGATGGATATCTCAAAAAGAAACGTTTCCGCCAAATATTTTTTTAGTTTCTGATCAGGCCCCAAAAACCCCTTATGCCAAATTTGGTCAAATTGGAGTTGGGGCCACTTTCTAGACAATTTTTCTCTTTTCTCATTTAAATATAATTAAAAGCAAAGACGTAATCGTCTGTTGCCTAAAACGTCAATTTCTTTATTAATGGCAAAAACTTTGCTTGGAAATAATTTCTGCTTCCAATGGAAACTGGAATTTGATAAAGCAATTGTTTATTAATAAGAAACTTAAAAAAGGTTTCTTGTTTTTTTTTTCAAGTTTTTAATTTTTCTTCGCATTTATTTTCTGCTTTAAATATGTTCTTGTTTTATTTTTTATGAAAATATATTTTGATTTGGTAAAAAAAATGTGTTTTAATTTTGTAAAAAAAAATAAAAATGCCTGTAAAACTAAAAGTTATATAATTGTTGGTTTTTACTTTTCAGTACAAAACAATCAGTTTTGGTACATTTTTCAATAAAATTTGGTACATTTTAAAAAATGACTCTGGCAACATTGATCCTGGGTTGACTGTCGAGTGTCAAGGTTGGCGCGTCGAAATGTGGTCGGGCCGTTCCCACGGCGCATGTAGGATCGCGGTGGATCGCGGTTTCAGACGTAGACACGCAGCGGTTGTACGTCGGCAGTGTCGGCGGTAAAAAATTAAATGACTTGGTTTAATTGTACAAAAGAATGAATCGTTAGCGAACGCGTATCGTTGCTGATGCAGCCTATTATTTTATGTTAGGAACATACAGGATGGCAAGACGATAAACAAAACGAAAACAAAAAACATGGTGAAGAGTTTCTTTGTACAAAAATCGAGAACATTCTGCAACACAGTTTTGTTATTGAATATTTTACACTCATTTGCTTTTTAATTCGCTTCCAGGATCATGAATTAAATTCCTATTTTTATGGTATGGATCCCGTGTGTTTCAAATAATTGCTGGGTTCATAAAGGGGTAAAAAATTTTTACACC